>ML370466.1:0-120811 GCA_005239525.1 Nicotiana knightiana | reverse complement strand
GGGGGACCGATTCTGTTTGGGGGTTTTAAAAAATGGTTGTCTGGTTCTTTTGATCGTGGGAAGAAGAAGGGCCCTATTTATCTATGTATATTGCGCTTTATAACTGCGTTATACATATGTAGCGCGGTTATTAAAGGCGTTATACATATATGTCATATCAACCATGCATATCGCGGTTTATACATGTGTTATACATATATAATACTGTTTTAAACCACATTATATTTTAACGGCCAAAATACCATTAAAGTATAACGCGGTTTAAAATCAAGTTTTACTTTTTTTTTAAGACATATTTATATTAATCTTGTCCAAAAAAATCACATTTAGGTTAGACAGTTTTCATGACACAATGGGTAACGGTTCTTGAAAGACATCAAACGGTTTCTAAGCTGATGTAATTGTTGTCTTGGAAAGTGCAATTCTCACGACATTTTCGCTTCTGTTGTTTTTTTCTATTTTTGTCAGATTAAATACTCACTCACCCTTAATGTTTATAATAGTTTAATTTAATCAGTTAAAATTTAAAGTAAACATAATCAATGGTAAATTTGTGTATAAAAGGTATGTAAATATGAAATACAAATTAAAAAGTGCATTTAAATGAAACACTAGTTTTCACTCATAAATGTTTAATTTTTCACCATTTTTCAAGTGAAATTTCTGTCCAACAAATTATATTAGGTTTTCTTTTTCATTTTCAAGTTAAATAATTTTCCAACGCCTACTAAATGCTCAAAAGAGTACCAAAATAAAGGATTGAAACAAATCTCCACATATCATTGTAACGAAGAATTCAACCAGTATACGATAAAGGTATCCTCCACGTCAATTAAAAGTTCTCACAATATTTTGTAAATAAAGACATCATAAAAGCAAACTGCACTTGAAAAAAACAGAAGAAAAAAAAAGCAAAGGGGAAGTGGGGTTTCCCTTCATCCCACTCTTAACTTTAATCATTTGGTATATTAGTAATGTATGGGTCGTATTAATTCAGATTCGCATCGCATACAACTCATTAACGGGAAAGTGTATTTTACTAAAAAATTATTTATTTATAGGTATGAAATTCGAGACTTCTAGTTAATCGTGAAAATGTACACTTATCCTATCACATTCCTTAACGATTTTTCCTCCGACGCAATCAGTAACAAAATATTAGGATTTTTCTATGTTTTTTCATAATAGAGAGACCAAAATAAAGACATGCAATTTTTTCTATAATGCTCAAGAGGTAACAAGAAAATTTTCATAAGAAACATTTCAAATCTTGGAAGATTAGAGTAAGATTTCAATATAATTTTATCAGGTTGGATGACTTTAGGAGTATTCATCATAAGTTTTGGGGGTGGAAAATGGGTCCCAAAATACTTTGGGGGGTCTACTGAAAAGACCCCGCCACTACTATATGCTTGGCCTGCCACCCCTATCTATGTTATTATCGCATTACTAATAATTGCCAATTTCATTTTTGCCCCAAATGATTAAAAAAAGTCCCATTTGCACCTTTTCTTTAATCCTCTGTCAATCATGTACCTTCTATTTTTACTTTTTGACAGAATATCTTACATTAGCTCTTAATTATAGAATTTATTGAAATACTATTTGATGAATAGTATTAGATGGGAGACTGAAGCTCTGAATTACTTTTTATTCAAATAATTAATTTGTCACTAAATTAATTATTTTTTGCAATCTATTATCAGCTTAATTGTCTCTAAGATCGTTAAACCAGATATTGAACCAATGCGTAACTTAAACTTAATTTCTTTAATCTAAAAATGAAAAATACTCAACTATGATCGGCGGAAAAAAAAGAACAATAAATAAAAGGGACATTTTAAACCATAGACTAAGTGAGCGTTTGGACATAAAAATTGTAAAATCCCAGAAAAAAAAAGTGAATCTTTTTTTATAAGTGAAAACGGTATTTGAAAGTTAGAGTTGTGATTGAAATGAATATAGTTTTGGGTTATTTTTAAATTTTTGTGAGTGATTTGAAGTGAATTTTTTTTGAAAAACATCCTTTTGGAGTTTTTAAATTTCGAAAAATTTCAAAATTCATCTTCAAGTGATAATTGAAAATTTCATGGCCAAACGTTGATTTCAAAAAAAATATAATATCTTTTGTAGGGCCAAACGGTCTCTAAATTTATAAATAAAATAGGGCAGTTCGACGCGCAACCATCTAGTGTTCATGCAATGACGGGAGAGAACCGCACCTTAATTAGCATATGTAATTCAAAAGTCAATATATGATTTTACGACTCGAACATGTGAGGACACAAAGACAACTTACCGATTGTTTCATGGTTCTCCTTCTAAATTTACAAACAATAAAAAGAAGTAAATATGAAGAAAATAATTCAAAAAGCAAAAGCAATTGGACACTAATTGATAGAGTAGGACCAAAGCTAAAGCTATATATAGATTTTCACTATTGTAAACTGACTAATATAGGTCCCACCAAAAAAGTGGACCCTTTCATCGTCAGCTTCCATTTGAAAATGGACGTACACGGCAAGGACAATTTGATATTTTTAATTTAATAATACAATAGATACGTCCAACGTGAGAATGTGAAATTCAATTATTCAATATTTTAAATTTTACTATCAAACAAAGTATGAAATTAATCATCTGGTTTATTTAATCTTTCCATTGTTTTTACCACAAATAGGTTAAATTAACTTTTTTTTTCTATATAAGTGACGTCCTAATCCAAAACCAAATCCCACTCACAATAGTTGATTAAACAACTAAAGTACAAGTTGATGCATATAATTAATATTACTGTTATAATATTAATTATTATAGCTACTACTACAACTGCTATGCTACTACTTACAAAAGTTTTTTAATAAAAGAAAGAGAAAAAGCAAACGCAGTGTAAAGTTGTTAACAATTTCATTAATTACAGAGATGTTGGTAGGTCACAAGTCACTAGAATTAATCTTTTTTTGGTAAAATTTGTTATGAGATAATCTCCCCGGTCTACAATAAGCGACCAAATATTTTTACTGAGGAATAACTAATTTTGGTCGCTTATTGTAGACAAAAATAGTTAGTGTGACTAAACTGCCCTTAATTAAATATTGTAGCATAATTTAATGTGAGGAATAAAAGAATTTTAGGGATACGAAAATAAGGGTAATTTTAAAAAAATAAATTAAATTTTTTCTTGATTATATAAATGAACACTTATTTTGAACAAAAATAAAAAAATAAATTGATCACTTATTGTAGATCGGAGGGAGTATAAATACTAACCCTTTGGGAAAACGTATGGGAAGAAAGAGAAAGAATATACTAAGTGTTATGAACCAATAAAGAACAAGAACAATATTGCAGAGAAAGAGAGAGAAAATTCTTATTGAATTTTTGGGATGAATTACAATGGAAGAGGACCTCTCTATTTATAGGGAAAGAGTGACTTAGCCACCAAGTAACAAACCCTAGAATCTCTCTAGAATATAGATATTCATCATAAATAGAATTCTATTTATAACACTCCCCCTTGAATGTATATTCAACAAATAATGTGCCTTGTTAAAACCTAACTAAAATAAAATCCAATGGGGAAAAAATTCTAGTAAAGAAAAAAGAGTACACATATATAACAATACGCCTTTTGGTTGCCTCATTAAAACCTTGCAAGGAAAACCCAGTGGGACAAAATCTTGTACGGGAAAAAGAGTGCAACGCGCATTAACTCCCCCTGATGAGAGCATCAATTCACATCCTTGAGCCTTCGCATCCCAATCTTGTGTATTAGCTTCTTGAAGGTTGACATTGGTAGAGATTTTGTGAACAAATCAGCCATATTATCACTTGAACGAATCTGTTGCACACTAATATCACCATTCTTTTGAAGATCATGTGTGAAGAATAACTTTGGTGAAATATGCTTTGTCCTATCTCCTTTTATGAATCCTCCCTTCAATTGTGCTATGCATGCTGCATTGTCTTCATACAAAATCGTGGGTAGTTTGTCACACTTCAAACCACATTTGTCTCGAATAATATGTATTATAGACCTCAACCATACGCATTCTCGACTTGCTTCATGAATAGCAATTATCTCTGCATGATTAGATGAAGTAGCCACGATCGATTGCTTAGTCGATCGCCAAGATATGGCAGTGCCTCCACAGGTAAACACATAACCTGTTTGAGATCGGGCCTTGTGTGGATCAGATAAATACCCAGCATCGGCATAACCAACAAGATCGGGACTGCAATTATTGCCATAAAATAAGCCCATATCAGTAGTTCCTTTTAGATACCGCAATACGTGTTTGATTCCATTCCAATATCTCCTTGTAAGAGCAGAGCTATATCTTGCTAAGACATTGACTGAAAAAGTTATGCAAGGCCTTGTAATGTTGGCAAGATACATTAGTTCACCAATTGCATCAAGATATGGTACTTCAGGACCAAGTAGCTCTTCATTCTCTTCTCGAGGTCGGAATGGATCCTTATTCACATCAAGTGATCGAACAACCCTCGGAGTACTTAATGGATATGCGCCATCCATGTAAAACCGTTTCAGTACCTTTTCTATGTAGGTAGATTGATGCACAAAAATCCCGTTTGCCAAATGTTCAATTTGCAAACCAAGACATAATTTTGTCTTTCTGAGATTTTTCATCTTGAATTCTTTCTTTAAATAATCAATTGCCTTTTGGAGTTCTGTAGGAGTTCCAATAAGGTTTATGTCATCAACATATACAACAAGTACAACAAATTCCGATGTTGTTTTATTTATAAAAACACATGGACAAATGGCATCATTTATATAACCTTCCTTTAATAAGTACTCACTAAGACGATTATACCACATACGTCCTGATTTCTTTAGATCATACAAAGATCTTTGTAAGTTGATGAAAAATATTTCCCGGGACTTTGAATTACGTGCGTTAGGCATTTTAAATCCCTCAGGATTTTTCATGTATATCTCATTATCAAGTGAGCCATAAAGGTAGGCGGTAACCACATCCATTAAATGCATGTCAAGCTTTTCATGGACATCAAAACTAATGAGATAACTGAACGTTATAACATCCATAACGGGTGAATATGTCTTTTCATAATCGACACCAGGCCTTTGTGAAAATCCTTGTGCAATAAGGCGTGCATTATATCTTTATACCTCATTTTTCTCATTCCTCTTGCATACAAAGACCCATCTATAGACAGCAGGCTTAACACCATTAGGTGTTTGGACTACAGGCCCAAAAACTTCACGTTTCGCAAGTGAATTCAACTCTGATTGGATTGCTTCTTGCCATTTTGGCCAATCATGTCTTTGTCGACATTCTCCAACAGATTGAGGTTCAAGATATTCATTACCTTACATAATGCTAGATGCAACATTATATGCAAAGACATAATCCATCACTATATTCAATCGATTCAAATTTGTCTCAATATCGATTGGATTTATTAATAGTTCCTTATTTTCTTGAGTCTCGGGCTCATTGGTTTCCTCATGAATCTCAGAATTTATTAAATCGTGGATTTCTCATGAGACTCTTTCGTAGTGTCATTTTGATAATTTATTTTCCTTTTCTAGGATTTCGATCCTTAGAACCCAATGGTCTGCCACGTTTTAGGCGTGCTTGTGACTCATTAGCTATGACACTAGAAGATTGTCCAATAGGGACATCAATACGGATTGGAACATTCTCAGCAGGGATATGTGATTTTGTTATCCTTTTCAAATTCGTAAATGCGTCTGGCATTTGATTTGCTATTCTTTGCAAATGAATAATCTTTTGCATCTCTTTTTCACAAATAGAGGTACGTGGATCAAGATGAGACAATGATGGATTTTTCCACAAAATTTCCCGTTTGGTTTCACCATTTTCTCCCCCTAATTTTGGGAAAGTTGTCTCATCGAATCGACAATCTGCAAATCGGGCAGTGAATAAATCCCCCGTTAATGTTTCAAGATAGCGAATAATGGAGGGCGATTCAAACCCAACATATATTCCTAACCTTCTTTGGGGACCCATTTTGGTGCGATATGGCGGTGCTACAGGCACATATACTGCACATCCAAAAATTCTTAAATGGGATATATTAGGTTCATGACCCAAAACTAATTGCAACGGGGAATATTTATGATAATTTGTCGGTCTGAGACGAACTAGCATTGCTGCATGCAAAATGGCATGACCCCAAACAGAAGTGGGCAGCCTCGTTTTCATTAGTAACGATCTTGCTATCAATTGCAGACGTTTGGCATGCTTTGCAATTTATTGTAGATGAATTATCTTTTTATGAACTTCAAGTTCATATTATCTTATTCGAGGATCTAGATGGACAAATGATAATTCTTTCCACGTAACTTTTTCTCAACTGTTTATCATGTCTCCCCCTCATGTTAGAAAAACTAACTTTCTTCCTCAATTTTGGGAACCCATCTTTGTGCATTATGGTGTTAATCAAAATATACGCCGCACATCAACAATAATAAGATGGAATTATATGGTTCCTGACCCCGAACCACTTGTGAGGGGGGAATGTAGAATACATTCGTATATAATGTATATCAAACTGATATAAATAACTTAGTTCTCATAAGTAATAGTTTAGCTATTAAGTGGAAGCACTCAATAAATTATTTTGCTAAACCAATTGTGGTATAACCAACTTATCAAGATAAAGTCTTGAATAGAAAATCTAGAAATTATGCTCTAAATCAAATTATTGAGCAACTTATCTCGCAAATAACAGGTTGCGGGTTAATAATAATTGCACATGTAACCATATCATAGATGCATCTTATGTGGTATACATGGCAGGTGAATGACCCATATTCACCTTTTCTATTTCCAGCATTCATGGGATTCAATCCCAATTTCAGTTGGTCTATCGATTAATGAGAAAAAGCAACATAAGAGAATTCATAAAGAATTTTCTAGTTCTTTAATATTTATCCATGTGAATTTTGCACATCATACTTAAATTGGTATGGCTAAACCAATTATGCCAGCTGAATAAATTATCAATATTGATAAAGTTCAGGTTTACACCATGACGTGTGCAATTATCAATGAGTTCCAAGTTTATTATGACATGGGTTTTTATATCAATAAACATCCACTTTATTGTGGTATTCTTTTATTTATGTAGTACAAACCGGAGAATAAAATGAGTAACTTTTCACATACATATTAGCCCGCTACAGGTTGTAGTAATAGAAGATATTAAATTCTTCCTTTATTTATAGCCTTAATATAACCAACCGTTTTCGAGAATACTTTAGAAATTTACTCTATTTCCAGAAAAACATAAATGAGAAAGGAAGGTATGATTACTCTGGACATGAGGCCTGTTGCGGAATCTAATGATTGTGTACTCACATATATTCACCATATAATTTTGCTATACCATGTGCCAATATTTGACTTTTAATTACAATATTAGAAGGCCTAAACATAACGACTGGATCTTAAGTATTTAAGAGATAAAGTGTCTTATATTTGATATACAAAATATAAAGGAGTCAAAAGAGTTTCAAATGACTCAACTAATTACTTTTAAATCTATTTGAACACCCATTCTTCGCAAATGCTCATAATCAAATTAGTATTTACGGATAATAAAGTTCAGTAAAATAATAATTTAATCCCAAATTTATTTTCCCTCTCTTTTCTACGGCAGCTATATAATCAAGGGACGGAGCATGAAGCAGTTGCTAAACAGGCAAATTGAGACTTACTACAACACAATAAATTGAATAATCAATTGTATTTCTCCAAAATAGTAATAATTGGCTCATCCAGAGCTCTCAATTAATTTGGTACTACCACATAGTCATCAACATCCATGCGGTGAATATCACTTTCAAGAAGAAAGTTATAAATTATGATCATTGTCAAAATTAAATGCAAGATCTATTTCTTGCATTAGTGTTATCCTTTAGTAATCACATTGCCAAAATATTTTGGCGTACAATATGTACGTGATCAATGACCATTCATGCCATAATAATGAAATTATTTTCTTATTTCATCTCAAACCTCCTTTTAGAGGTGAATGTGGTATATTCACTACCACTAGCACGTTCATATTCTTCCAAGAATGAATATGTATTCATAAATCAGATGATGTCACATTCTCATCATGAATGGACCATAATCATTTATATGTGCTTTACAAAATCTCATGTCAAATCGATGACAAATATAACTTTCAAATAGTGAAAGATTATTTTGTGAATTCTTATTATTCTCATTATCACAAATATAACGATTATAATTTCGTCTATTACCACATCCATATCTATTGATACCTTCACGGTAATAATTTGTCTTCTTTAAGACTTATCACATATTGCTATCACATTCTCTTAAGGGGAATGAGAATGAAGCAAATTCAATGGGACGAGTTTCCATTTTTTTTCCCCACAATCATACATGAATTTGATCATTGCAAGGCATAGAAATTTTACCGCTTTGGTGGTTATAATTTCTTGCAAACTCTATAGGAGTTATAATCAAAGTTTATTGTCTTTGCTCGCATTTAAAATCAAATTATAGAATTTTAAGAATTTAAAAGAGAAAACTAAAGTAAAATACTTACCTTAAATCCAGAATTTAATCATAAAGAAAGTTCATGGAGAATTGACAATCATTATGCTCAATCCCAAAGCTTCTACTCAATTGATTAGAGTCTCGTGCTGATAATGTGTTATGAAACAATAATGAACAAGAACAATATTCCGAGAAAGAGAGAGGAAATTCTTATTGAATTTTTGGAATGAATTACAATGGAAGAGGACCTCTCTATTTATAGGGCAAGAGTGACTTAGCCACCAAGTAACAAACCCTAGAATCTCTAGAATATAGATATTCACCATAAATAGAATTCTATTAATAACACTAAGAGAACACTCATTTTTTGGGGACACTTGAAAAATGAATATGACTAAGAAAGACACTTAAGCCCATGGCACGTATTGTTTGTTTTGATCTAACATTCCTGAATGATTTTTTTTTTTGGGATATGTTTATCATCGAGTCCTAAAAACGCACGTATATTATGAATTTATATTATATCAGTTTATAAAATTCTTTAATTTCCTCTCCTATTTTAATACGAGATTCACCTAAAGCGTTATGTTTATCCCTTCGCAAGAAGCTTGTCAGCCTAGAAATCCTGGTAATCCTTCTTTTTAGTCCGTCCTCGTCGGCCGCCCTTCTTCATGGTCACATACAATTGTGGTGACTTATCCTAAGGATAATTAATCCTGATATTAGTTATTCTACCTATAAGATGGGATAAATTTATCCAAGATTGTGGTATAATCTTATATTGATTTTAATTAATACCTTAAATCAAACATAAGAAATTTCATTCCAAATTCTAAATCAGGATATCCCACCTTATCCCATGAACCAAACTACCCCTAAGAAGGCTGACACCACCATATACTGAGATGATAAGTAATGTACATATTAAATGATCTAATGATACATATACATGATTATTTATGAATGAAAAGTTAAATCAAGATATGATAAGATTGCATTAATTTCCACTTAGTATTAGATTCTCATAATTCTTAACTAAAATAATTGCATACAAGAATCTAATGTTTAACTCCTTAATCTAAATGTGAATTGCATTTTTAGCTAGTAGCAGCATCTGGTTTGGTCACTTCCAACTAATTAAATAGGTTTTTAGTATCCATTAATAAATAATCATACTCAGATAATTTTTAGACAATAAATACGTAGAATAGTACCAAAATGAGACGTTTAAAAAGATTCATTTTAGTAACTAATAAAGATTATTAGAAAAAGAAAAGGTCAAGTTATAATAAGAAAAATTATTGGAATCCTATGTCTTCCTAATTAATAATAAAAAAATAGATAGTCTTAAAATATTGGAAGATTAGATTAGTTGGATAGATTTATTAGACATGAGTTGATGTCACTAAGAAAATAATTAATCTATTCTTTAGTTGAAGTGGGATTTCCACTACCTTAATTTCTAATGTTTTGCATAATTATATTTGGTTGCTTAACTAATCTGATACGGATGTAAACCACCACAAACAATAATTTGTTTTTCTACTGCTCTCATTTCTCAAACAACTTTTATTTCTATCCAACTACAAGTCAACAATAGGAGTGTTATTATATTAATTATTATTAATTAAAGTATTAAGAATAGCTAAAGGTGCTTTAATGAACTAAAAATGTAAGGGAAATCCACAGAATATCATATAATACAAGCACATTGTATTCTGCTAAGATATAAACTATTCATGGTGTACACAGAATTTTAAGAGATTATATATGGCTTTGAAGTGGGTAAGGGATTTGGATAATAGTGATTATAGGATAGCTCGACGCACGAAGCATTTTGTGTTCATGTAGGTATCGAGTAGGGCCGCATTCCAAGGGAGAGTGATGTAGGCAGCCTGCCCTGATGCAAATGTCAATAGTTGATTTCACAGCTCGAATCCCTGACCTATAAGTCACATGGACACAACTTTACCGCTACTCCAAAGCAGGGGTGGAGCCAGAGTATGGAATGCGGGTTCGGCCAAACCCATTAGCTTTTGTTCAAACCCTGTATTAGTCTTTTAGAAAAAATTATTAAATATATATAAATTATTAATTTAGAACTCAATAATTTAAAAAAAAATTGCAATCTCGAACCCACAAGGTCTAATTCATGGCTCTGCGTCTGCTCCAAAGCTCCTCTTCTTAATAGTGATTATATTTTAATTAATTCTCTACTTATATTATATCACAATAATTAAGCAAGCCACCTAGCTAGTTCAAGTTTATGGGATAATGTTGGAATCTATTGGCACAATACAAGAAATGCTTAAAGAAATAATTTGAGTTTAATTATGGATTGGAAAGCTACTTAACATAAAGTTAGTTTCCTATGCTTTTGTATGGTTACATTTACATTACATGATTGTTGTGTGCTCAGCCACTCACTAAGGATAAACACTAATAATAATATTTGATAATAATTATTGTTGTGTGCTTACTAAGGATGCACACTAATTAATTAATTTCTTTATTTTAATCAAAAGTGCTATAGGAGTAGGAGTGCAACATTAACAGATAAGATAAATATGGATGATGGTTTGGTTCAGGTGTCTAGGTACTATTTAATATTTACTACTTATATCTAATAATACTTTTGAATTATATTCATTTTATGCTGAGAACCAAATAAAGAAAAACATTTCTGTCAAACAAACAAACTCATACGTAAATACTAACAGAAAAACACTAAATAAAATGGCAGTCTGGTGTGCAAGGTAATTCGCGTTCATGCAAGGTCCGAGGAAAAGTCACACACCATAAAGGGTGTGATGTAGACATCCTATTCTCATGCAAGCATTAGTGACTACTTCCACGGCTCGAACCCGTGACCCGGGGCAGAGGTAAGGTATTTTTTACGGGTTTAGTCGAACCCAATAACTTTCGCATAGAGCATGTATTTGTATTTAAGAAAATCTATTAAATTTGTATTAATATATAATTACGAACCCAGTAACTAAAACATGCTATGAGTTCGGTGTCAAGTTCAGAACCCACAAACTTCAAATTCTAGCTTCGCCTCTGCCCGTGACTTATAAGTCATACAAAGACAACTTTACCTTAAACCCTAAATCCTAAACCCTAAATATTAAATATAACAAAAAAATATATAAATAAACACTCAATCCTCTTCATTTTACTATTTCTCCTAGAAGGCTAATGCATGTTCCGATTTCCAAATCCAGTGTACGATATAAAGCTAACGATAAAATTACCCGCTGGAAGGCAATTAATATATTGATTAAGACATTGAATGACTAATTTGGTACGTAAAATTCTCATTAAACTAACTACATTTGGTACAAAATTAGTTGCCATGAGTTTCTCTGTCAAACCATAAAAAGTTTGAGACACTTTATTCCCAAATAAGATAAATTAGAACAGAAAATTTTAGGCACGCAACTGAATCTATTTTGAGTACTTGTTGTTCTGCTTAATCACTTGGTTCAATCAGTTTTTCAATTAGAAAGGGACATTTGGTTGTTTTTTTTTGGGCTAATCTTCACATTAAAAGTGATAAGTTCTACTCTTTATGACAACACTTTCTCCTTTTTTGTTTCTTGTCCGCATTCAGGGTTTGACTAATCGGGATTCGTTAAGAAGGTAAAAAGTTCCCTACCAAAGTAAATTCTATACCAGGCTCAAACTCAAGACTTTAGTTAAGGATAAAGGAGATCGATACTTTCTCCTTACTAGTCCATTTGATTGACGGAGTCAACAAAATCAAACCGACCAATTTATGTGTTTTATTATTATTATATATTATTTCTTTTGCTTCGATTACCTTATTGTCTTGTTATTGCCACTGTTTCTTTTTCTTTTTATGGCCTCTTTTACTATTGCATCTCTTTTACAATACTGATGAAATAATGTTCCTTGAGTCAAGAGTCTATCGGAAATAACCTCTCTACTTTCACAAGGTAGGGGAATTAGGTTTTTGTACACGCTATCCTCTCCAGACCCCGCTTATGGGATTACACCGAGCATGTTCTTGTTCTTGCACTACTAAAAAACAGGAATGAGCGACCGATAAATTCTATAGCTAAACAGAAAAATTCATCGCTACTTCGATTTAGTCGACATTAGCGACGGATTATCAAGAAAATCTGTTAGCTACGAGCGTTTAAGCGATAAAATTTGTAGCTAAATTTTAATTTTTTTTGATGTTGTATTCACGAGTGTGGGGGTGTGTTTTACCTTTTCTCTTTTACTTTTTTGGGTTATGAGAAGCCCAATAGCTAAAGAAGAAAGGAAATACTTAATAAAATCAAACATCACACCTATGAAATTAAGAAAACAGTTATACTAATTCTCTTTATAGTTGGTTAACATGAATGTGGCAAATAATAATGTTATAAAAAAAAAGAAATTTTCAGAAAATTAATATTGCGTAAAACAAAGAAAAAGGCATAAGAGAGTAGTTCAACAGCTTTATTTTCCCATGTATTAATTCTCTCTATTACAATTTTGGTTAAGAATGACAACAATTAGAGTCACTTTCTGTTCAGACAAACGCTTAAAAATTTAAAATGATAAACTTCCCCAAAAAACTAAACAGTTAAAAGGAATAATCTTCATTTCCTTTTCCTTTCCCACATGGTTTGCTTTATTTTATTAGAAAGTGAATTTTTTTTTTCTTTCCTTTAATTATTTGACAACCAAATATAATTCTGAACTAGTACAAAATATTTTGATGAGATGGATAAAATCCCTCTAGCCTTAATCAGATGTCTCGAATTCAGATTCTGATAATAAAAAAGAGATCGATAATGAATGCTTTCTCTTAAATTGGTCTTATGCCGCGCAAATCCGAATCAGTCGAGGCTCTAACATGGGAACTGAACATCAGATATGAAACTTAAAATAAAAACTACTCTGAAGTTAAAAAGCTGAAAGAGGGAAATAGAGGAAGCAAAAAGTGGTCGTGATCGGCCTTATAAAATTTTTTTATACACCAACAAGGGTTGTGGTGGGGTGATTCCTTCATCCTTAATCAGAGGTCTCGGGTTCGACACCTGAATATAGGGTCACTTTTGTTAAGGAGCGGTTTACCCCTCAATGTGAGACTTTCCGCAGCGAATCCAAATTTAATTAGGCCCAATGTGAATACCGAATATCGGATGAAAATTTAATTTCTTTTAACACTATTAGGTCACTCAAAGGATACACATATAACTCTTCTTAAAATGTGGAATTATAGTTTTAAATTTGAGCTATAACTAAGAAGAATTAACCTAAATAGCGCACTTAAATAAAAAATAGTCGATGAAAATATAATATATATATATTATTAATATATTATATGTATATAATTGTGTATAATCTATGTATATGACTAACAAAAGTAAATAACGAATATGACTGGCTATTTGTGTAAAGATCCCGCTTTAGTTAAGTTTGATTTTTTTAAAAATATTAACAAGGGTAGGCCCATTAAGGAAAAGTGGTCTTGATCGGCCCGGTCCCTTTCATATCTCTTCTTAATTAACAAATTAAAAATGGTTGAGAAAATGATAGAAGTAAATAAAAATAAATATATAAACTAAGATATAAAAAGAAGAAAACAATAAAAACCACATCGCAGACGTCTATAAATAGAGGTATATGCTTTTAGCACACAATTGCAAATCGATGAAGTTATCTCTTCAATGTCGAAGGGCGAAGGAAAAGATTTGAAATATTTTTTTATCATATAAGTAAGTGAGAATTTGTATTTTTTATTTTCTACCAATATGGAGTATCATATATATGCTCGTGATTTAGTATGTATGCATTTTTTTTACCGTGGTATCTTAGATAGTTTGTGCATATCTCGACTAATTCTACAGGGTATCTGCTGCTTTCCACAACATAGGTATTCGATAAATCGGTCTATTAAGGCACATACAGATGAGAATAAATCACCTAATATTTTTCTCTCTATTGAAATTTGAATCCAAAACCTCAAGGTTCTCAACCCACTAACTCTCATATATTAGTCGAGAGTTGGATAACCCCAACTCTGATACAATACAGGGGCAAAGCTAGCATTTAGATTACGGATTCGGTCGAATCCAATAGTATTTTTTGGTGTTGATACATATGTTAGACATAAAAGGGGATGATATTCTGTCAGTTTGAATATATTTTACCAAAAATACAATTGAGTGACATGATAAATCTTGTTACATGCCTAGGTAATAAAAAATGTTAACATAATTATTAATCCCAAGTGGAAAAATTATGAAAAAAGAAAGATACTATGATTACCTTTTGAAAGCTTTAAAACTTGAGCATATTTAAGATATTAGCCAATACTTTACTTACACATGATAACTAGCTCCTTCATTCTTAATTAGTAATTTTGATTACGATTTTTGGGTATAACGTCATTTTTGTTAGAAATTAATTTATCATTATGAGAGTTTTCGGTATAAATTCGAATTTATTTGAACCCTAAAATAATATATATCAAACTATCAAGTGTGCATGGTTGTATGATTGAATTATATCTTTAACTTTTGTACTTCATTGATTATTTATTTGTTTGTTTGTTAGTTAGATGGAATGATTTTTTTTTTAATCATGTTCATCAGAATTTAGTGCAACTTGTTTGGCATTTAGCCCTAAGTTTGGCACCAAAATAATGCCACTAACATAACTTCACTGCAATATATTATATGGACTTGTGATGAGCTCTTTATTATTGACTAAAAAGTGCCCAACATGCAATCTTAATAATTTTATCTTCTCAGTTATATGTGGTTGTGGAGATCGAGTGCCATTCTGGTTTTTGCTTTACAGCAGGGAGCAATTCTCCTTTTAATGGGCCTCAAACGCGATTTCAGAGTTGTTAGATCAGCCGAAGAAGGGCCGGACCATAACGATTTATAGTAGTTAACATGAAAAATAATACTACGCATAGCTTGAACTCATTCAAGGTGCTCAGACACACATATCTTTGTATGACTCTTAAACTATGCACTGACAGTAAAAATCTACGCATAACCGATTTAGTTAGTATAAGGTTTAATTTTTATATGATAAACTTTAATTAGTTTGTAACCTAATAAAGGACAGTTCGGTGCATGAAACATCTCGTATTTATGCGGGGTTCAGGAAAGGAAGTGATGTCGACAGCCTACCCTAATGCAAGTATTAGTGATTGCTTTTACGACTCGAATCTGTGACCTGTAGGACATACTGAAACAATTTTACTGTTACATCAAAAGCTCCCTTTTTAAATTTCTAACCTAATAAACATGATATTTAACATGCTATACAAGCTCAATTACACTAATCATATGAAAAATTATTATACCGTCAATATATATAACTTAAATTCTATTAGTACATTCTTTTAAGAATATATGAATAGAATTTAATGAAGTTTTCAAGAGTATCATTTTCGAATATAAGAGAAAGAAGAAGCCAGATCAATTGGTTCCTAGCTGGGGGACACATGGTCGTTTACTACTTATGACCTAACATGAAGAAAAGAGCCAATGGGGCAATTAGGATTCAACCCCACAAACTCAGGCCCGAACCCCCACTTTCCTTACCCTTAACCCCAACGCACCAGCTTCCTACTGCATAGTCTTCGTCATAAAAAATTACTGACCCGACTAATTCCAATAAGAAATGAACTTTAAACATAATTCAATTTCAAAAGGTAATTTTTGATGGTTGCTAATGTAATTTGAAAGGGTAGCTCAGTACACAGAGTATTCTGTATTCATTCAGGGTTCGTAAAAGAATCATACTACAAAGAGTGCATGGTGCGATATACACATTCTACCTTCGTGCAAGCATTAATAATTGCTCACATGGTTTGAACCCGTGACGGCGTGACCTATAGATCACGCGGAGACAACTTTACTATTGCTCCAATGCTCCCCTTAGGCCGCTGTGTTATTCTATTATATTTTATTTGTCCTAAGACCGCGTCAGTAGAACCTTGTGGTCTGACCCTTCTCCGAATCCCGCACATAACGAGAGCTTAGTGCATCGGGCTGTCTTTCTTTATTTGTCCTAAGGGTACCATTAGGGTAAAAGACCCTAGAAACCCCGCACCCAGGCCTTCAACCAATAACACAGCTAATCCTACAGCATAGCATGGTTCTTTTTGGTTAGCTTTCTATGGTTTGTTTTTGTTGGGTAGTTCCATTATTACTCTAACTTTTCCCCTCTTCCTACACCCTGGCTTTGCTGACTTATGCCTGTCAAACTATCTGTAGTGGATAAACGTCACCTTCACCCTTATTTATTTATTTATTTATTTATTTATTTGTAACTTTGCAAAAAACTAACGATTTTACTTTATTGTATTACCTCTGTCCCATTTTACTACATGAAAGTGTTACTATTTGAAGAGTCAAATGAAATCTCTTCTACTGTAATTTTCTCAAATAATTGTTAAATAGTTCTAAGCATTGAGTAATATAGTATTTTTTTATATAATTTTAAATATATATGTTTGGTTCCCCAAGTACACGCAAGTATACGTGGCCGTCAAGTAATAAAATGACTCGAAAGTCAGATATCGAACCCACAAAGACTTAGATTAACCGTTAACTAAGCTAACTAAAATTAATTTATTGTCCAAGATGAACAAAAGTTTAACTTTTCTGTTGCGGAATATCGTGGGTTAACTAGCACACAATCACACACAAAGCAAATAGAGAAGAAAAATCAACACAAAGATTTAACGAGGTTCGGCTAAGCCTAATCCTCGGGGCAGAAGCAGAGAGAGTTTTCCACTATGAATGAGAAGAAAAACACAGTACAATCTTTAGGATCCCCAACTAAAACCCATATATATGTATATATATAGATCCCAAATAGTTCCAAGCCTATAAGGGAAAGGTTTCCCAACTTGACAAAGACTATAAGTTTTCCTTCCCAAATCTATTAGGACAATGAGTTTTCCTAAACCTATAGGGATTATGAATTTCCTAAAAATACAAGGAAATAATTCAAGCCATAAATAACAAATCTTCCCCTTGGCTTGAATTCTCTTCATCAATAGGAACATTGTCTCTCTACCTTGCCCTCAGCCCTCGCAAGGGCTCTATCCATTGCCGCACACATCAACCAAGTCTAGGCATTGCCTAAACTTGTTAAGAGACTCAATCTCTTTAGCCATAACACTAATCCGTTGAATTGGTTATGTACTCTGAATAGCTTCTGAGTAGCTATAACACTCAAATGCATCAACAATCTCTGCAACTGCCAAAGCAAATCCCACTAGATTCGTATATCCAAGAAGATTCTCATCAACTACGTTTGCAAACCTTTGCGGTCGGTTGATCACTCTCTTCTCTTTTTCTGTTACAATGCTATATGGTTGTTGTTGCGCAGGTGCATCAACATTATCATCTTGATCAATATTTTGCACCTCATCCACTTCTTCTACTTTATAACTACTGGGTTGAGCTAGTGGAGATTCAATTTCTAGCTCTATGCGGTTACTGACACCACGATCTGTTTCTGCTATTGCCTTCTCCCTCTGACCATCCGGTGAGGCAAATTTATTGAATGTTACATCCCTACTGATAATTAGCCCTGGAGTCTTTTGATCTATGCACTACAACCTGTAACCTTTCACTCCTGTTGCATACCCTAGAAATATGCACTTCTTTGCCCTCGACTCAAGTTTTCCATCCCTCACATGAGCATAAGCAGGATAATAAAATATCCTTAAATTTGAATAATCAGCAGGCGAACCGGACCATACCTCAAAAGGAGTTTTGAACTCAATAGCTGTGGATGGAGATCTGTTGACCAAATAACAAGCTGTATTGATTGCTTCAACCCAAAAATCTTTGCTAACACATGAGTGTGAAAGCATGCTTCATGCCCTATCACAAAGCTTTCTGTTCATACATTCTGCAACACTATTTTGTTATGGTGTTCCGACACAAGTACGCTGTCTCACTATGACCTCTCTGCTGCAGAAATTATCGAATTCAGGATTACAAAATTCTAACCCATTGTCAGTTCAAAGACGCTTAACTTTTCTTTCCGTCCGCCTCTCAACCATCATCTTCCATTTAACAAATGTCGGAAATGCCTCATCTTTTGTTTTTAGAAAATACACCCACACCATCCTTGAGTAATCATCAATCAAAGTCATAAAATACCTGGTACCACTCTTGGAGGAAACTCTGTTTGGACCCCACAAGTCAGAGTGTATATAATCTAACTTGTCTCTGGTCTTGTGCTCGGCCTTCTTGCTGAACTTTACCCTTGTCTGTTTACTAAACACACAATGCTCACAAAAATTCAAAATTTGGTTTTTTACCCATTCATCAAATTCTGCTTACTCAACAACGACAATCCATTACCATTCATATGGCCAAGTCGCAAGTGCCACAACTGATACTGATTCATATCACTTTTTCCAGAAGCTACAACAGTTTTCCCTTCAACTACACTGGCCTGAAGATGATATAATTTAGAATGTAGTTTACCCCTAATGATTACCATGGAGCCTTTACACACCTTAAGTATTCCATTCTCGGAGTGAAATTTATACCCTTGATCATCCAAAGCCGAAAGAGAAATCAAATTTCTGTTTATCCGAGGAACATGCCAACTCTCAATGTTTATGATAATTCCGTCGAACATTCTCAATTTGATGTTACCACCCCCCTCTACTGGTAATGGATTATCATCTCCCATGTAGACAGTCCCACTCAATTTATTGTAAGTTACAAACCAATTCTTGTGTGGACACATGTGGAAAGTAGCACCAGAATCAAGAACCCATTCTGCCCGACTAGAACTCACAACACAGACTTCCCCTACATAGTCACTATCATCAGAATTATTTCCAGTGTCAACAATATTTGCTGAAGTATCTATTTTCTGCTTCCTTTTCTCCTTTAGCTTAGGACAATCTCTCTTGTAGTGACCTTGCTCCCCGCACTCATAACAGTGTTGCTTCCTTGCTCTAGACTTTGATCTGGCGGTTGAATTTTTCATGTTAAAGTCCTTTTGTTGTAATCTTCCTCTAATCACAAGACCCTCGCCCTCAATTCTGCTGTCTGGAAAGCTCTTTTTCAACTTTTTATATTTTAGTGCATTATTAACATCTTCCAGTGAAATGCTGTCTTTTCCATATATCAGCGTATTGACAAAAGTATCATAAGATGGTGGTAAAGAACATAGCACAATCAAGGCCTGATCCGCACTCTCAATTTTGATATCCACATTCTTCAGGCCCATTATAATTGAATTAAACTCATCAATGTGAGTTTTAACATGTGTACCTTCGTTCATACGGAGATTATATAACCTCTTTTTTAGGTAGAGGCGGTTTGTCAGCGATTTCTTAGAATACAGATCTTCCAGCGTCTTCCATGTCGTTGCTGCAGAATTTTCTTCAGTAATTTCTCGAAGAACACTATCTGTAACGCTCATGAAGATTGCACTCAAATCCCTCTCCTTCAGGTCTGCCTTCTTTATCTCTTTCATCTCTTCAGGAAAATCCTCATCAATTGCCTTCCATAATCCTTGTAACACTAGGGACGATTTCATCCTAATCTTTCATAGACTGAAACTAGAACCCCCGTCAAATTTCTCTACTTCGTACTTTGTTGAAGATGATGAAGACATCTTAACCCAAGATTATAGGTAGAAACCCAAACCTTGCTCCGATACCAATTGTTGCGTATTATCATGGGTTAACTAGCACATAATCACACACAAAGCAAATAGAGAAGAAAAATCACACAAAGATTTAACGAGGTTCGGCTAAGCCTAATTCTCGGGGCAAAAACAGAGAGAGTTTTCCACTATGAATGTCACGACCCAAATTTCAACTCAGGTCGTGATGGCGCCCAGCACCGGAGTCGGGCAAGCCAACATTAGTTTACTAGCGAGATTACTTTACTTATTTAAATCTTTAAGTACTCGTCAAATTTTTGATTTAGAAATCATTTAAAGAAAACAGTCAAGTGATGCAACTTGATTAAATGAACTTAAAACATCGTTTGCCAACATTTGTAGTATGGCAAAATATTAGAAAACCAACTACGTGTGCCNCTCACGATCGCGCTCCGGTATGATAACCAGATGCACCAGCCTCAGAACCTGTACAATTAAGTACAGAAGCGTAGCATGAGTACATATAAACAAATATGTACCCAGTGAGTATCCCGTCTAAACTCGAAGAAGTAGTGACGAGAGGTAGACGTATTACTCACTAGGGTCATTAGCAATAATATAATTAAACAGATTTAATCAGGATTAGCAATTATGGAAATCAAGTAGACATGGAATATCAAGTATATGAACTACCATCTACCCGCAAGTGCCAAATAACAATTATAATAAAAGTCCAAAGTCCCCTTCCACATAGAACAATTCATTTGATAATAATAATAAGACTCTCAATCAAATACATAGCATATAGTATACCGAGGCATACGGCCGAGGTGTACGGCTGAAGCGACGCAAAAATTAAATGTGCACTGCCGAAGGGTCGAACGACTCGAATCATAGATGCATCCATTACCCTGCTCGCGAATCGATCATGCGACGCGGTTGACATAATATAAGGCTACCCTGCTCACGAATCATACATGCGACACGGGTGCTCGTATACATACACAGAATTATCAGGAAATTCAGGAAATATAGAGTTTATACTTGGAAAACAAGAATCAAGTCAACATCAAGATGTAAATGTAACCTTCTATTCTCTCATACTAGTTCAAGGATAATAATCAGCTAGGAATACATACAGGGATACAAGTAAGGCATATAAGCATGCTTGTGAGTCCTAAAGACTACCCGACATAACATAGTAGTAGCTACGCACGGACTCTCATCACCTCGTGCGTGCGTAGCCCCCACAAATAAGGACAATTCAATTATTTATAATTACCTGTGGGTACAATTCCCTCTTACAAGGTTAGAAATGAGACTCACCTCGTGTCGAACCTACTTCTTAGACAAAGAACGCGCTCGAAACTCCAAACTCTACACCCGAGGACTCGAAACTAGTCAAATGTTATATAAATACGTTAATATACACTCAAAAGTATGAAATTCTCTTACTAGCTTAGCTAATTCATCATTCTTGAAGAAATCCCAAAATACACCCCCGGGCCCACATGCTCGGATTCCGGAAATTTTCGAAGAAAACACTCACCCATAGCCTAAGGATCATTAATATATAGTTTTTGTATGATTTCATGGTGAAAAAGAGGTGAATTTCTCTAAAATTCATCAACCCTAGATTTCCACTCTAACCCCTTTGATTTACACTAAATGGGTGTTAATCTACCTAAGATTGATGTAATAAACCAACATTTAAATGGAAATTACTTACCTCTTAGTAGCTAGGCCGAATACCCTCTTGAAAGCTCTCAAAATTGCCTATGGTGTGGAAGAAATGGTGAAAAATAGTTAAGTCCCGCATTAAATGAGCTCACTGCCTTCAGTGACCTCACACCTACGGCTCGAGGACCGCACCTGTTGTCTCGCACCTGCGAAATTTGGCAAAGGGATTGGGGATCGCACCTATGGAGGGGTTTCCGCACCAGCGGACCCGCTCCTGCGGAGAAGGGTCCGCACCTGCGATCTGGGCCTTCTCCCTTATGGGTATCACCCGCGAGGCCTTGACCGTAGGGGTGGTCTCGCACCTGCGATCTGGGCAACCGTACCTGCGGTCACACCAGACCTGGTGCACCAGCAGCTGAAGCTGCTGGTTTTTGGCCCCACTTGGTGTCCGGGAGGCACCTAGGCCCACCCGAGACCCCGTGCAATTATAACAACAAGTCCTAAATTATATTACGGACTTGATCGAGCCTTTGGAACACCCAAAACAACGCTAAAACTCAAAATCACCCCTCAAAACCCCCTAGAATCAAACTTAAGAATTTTCAAGTTCTTGAATTCGGTTTCAATGCGCCGAACCGACCTATACTACTCGGAATGACACCAAATTTTGCAAGTAAGTCATAAATGACATAACGGAACTATTCCCGGTCTCGAAATTTTGTTTGGACCTCGATAACACAAAAACACGTTCCAAACCAAACTATGAACTTAAGGAAGCTCTATTTTTGCTATTTCGCGTCGAAACGCTCCCGGATCGTCCAAAACCCATTCCAGACATACGCACAAGTCCGAAATCATTATACGAAGCTACTAGAATCGGCGAAACTCGATTTCGAGGTCGTTTACTCAAAATGTTGACCGAAGTCAAACTTGGCCTTAAAAGCCAATCTTAAGGAACCAAGTGTTCCTATATTACTCTATACACTTCCGAATCCCGAACCACCCGTCCCCGCAAGTCATGAATCACTGAAAGCCACTATAGGAAGTCTTATTTAGGGGAACGGGGTACGAATACGCAAACCGACCGGTCGGATCGTTACAATGAATGAGAAGAAAAGTACAGTATAATCTTTAGGATCCCCAACTATAACCCCTATATATAGATCCCAAATAGTCCCAAGCCTATAAGAGAAATGTTTTCCAATTTGACAAGGACTTTAGGTTTTCCTCCCCAAATCTATTAGGACAATGGGTTTTCCTAAACCTATAGGGATTATGAATTTTCTAAAAATACAAGAAAATAATTCAAGCCAGAAATAGCATTTTCTATTACAACTCTTAATCCTGGCCTTCCATTTCTGAGAAACCGACCTATACAAGAGGGCATTTTTTATTTTCGGATTTAGGAGAGGATTTTTTTCTGATATTTTTCGGAAAGAAAATTCTGGAGAAGAGAGATGAAAGTAATCAAGGGAGATATAGATTTTAGGGTTGTGGTCGGTTTATCAATCCTATTGAGTTCATTAACTACACCTGTTAATCCAAATTATCTATGATTGCTAGTTGACCAGATCGTTTATATAAATAACATCTTCTCACATTACTATCCGCTTATCCATAATATATTAACCCTATATTCCTATGGTGTTGAATCTATCATGAACGAATATAATACGGTATTCAACTAAGCAAGACTGTTAGGTATATTCCTTCCTAACCGCGAAATCTTTCCCCGAGCCACGAGTTCAGGAACAAGATCACTCTAATTCTACTCTAATTTAAACACTACTTTCCCAAGCATAGCATAGATAGTAAATAGAACTCAACTGCTGGCCAAACAATTAAGCAATTATGCACAGAATTAGAGAAAAGGCCAAAGATGATAACTCGAATTAACGGCAATATAATTAATAAACTACAATATTCATGACAACCACAACCCTAGAATGTGAAGTTTAGCTCCACATAGACATGGTAGCAAAACAACAATCATCAAGAAAAAGTAAAATTACTAAGTTTGATGGAAGAAATATGGAATCTGATGAATTCCGGTCTCCACGACGGCTCCATGCTCTCCCTAGGTCTAAAATTGGTCTCTCCCAAAACAAATGGTGTTTAATGAATATTTATATGTGTATGAAAAATTCCTAGACGAAATAACTAAGTCCAAAATCAAATACGAGACAAAATAGGCTTTAGGGGTGTGCATTCGAATCGGTTTATCGATAAATCGAATCGATTATTTGTTATCGATAAATCGATTTTGATTTCGATTCCGAAAATTTTCTTATCGAGTTATCGATTTCGATTTCGATTTTGTCCGCTTCGCTTATCAATTTATCGATAAGAATTTTTTTTTTTTTACCCGTTGTATTCTTTACCCTAACTTATTATTTCCATTTTCCTCTACCCTTATTATTTTCTAATTTTCCCTACCCTATTATTTTCTTTCCTCTTCACGACTTCACGCTGCTTCTGCCTCAAGATTTTCCCCTACGGCCCTACCCTCCTGCCCCTTTAGAGCTGAACTGCTGAAACCTTAAATTTTCTTCACTCAAAATTCCTCCTTTCTCGGTTTCTTCCACAGATCTGGTAATTCTCTATCTCCAAATGGGTTCTCTCAGTAAGTTGATTGTAATTTGGTAGAAGTTCTTTTGGTCAGTTAGGTAAGGAGCTGAAGAATAATTAGTCTGCCTGAATTAAATCAATTAATCGTAGTATCATTTGGTATGATATAATAATGATTAGCCGTCTATCTCTATTAGCTATCCACTATTTATACATGTTTTACACATTGTATACATATATTAAGTAAGGGTACTAAACATGACAACATCGCTTAGAGCTAGCAAATTTTCTTATTGGTGGAATCCCGCAAATTTTCTTATTGGTGTAATCGATAACCGAATCGATAAGCCACAAAAATCGATAAACCGAAATCGAAAAAATCGAAACCTTATTGAAACGATAACGATAAGCATATGTATAAATCGATAATCGATAAGTAATTATCGATAAGGGTCAAAATCGAATGCACACCCCTAATAGGCTTAAAACCCGGACCATGCGTCGCCACGCGAAATGCGCGAATCACCTCGCGTCAACCCGCACGTCGCCAGCTCCATCGCGGACTAGATTGCTCGCGTCGCCCAACTCTGTCTCGTTCAATTCAATTGTTGCTACCTAGCTTTTCATCTCCAATGTACCAACACATAAAATAGACTCAATTAAGCATAAATATTGTATAGTTTAGCATTAAAACACCTAAAATATAAGGTAAGTAATACATTAAAAATATGAAATTATAGCCAAATATCAATGTATATATTTTTTTAATTAAAACATTTATGTTCACATTCACATCGAACAAGATGTTTTGATCCTCGTACTCCAGACCCCTTCACGTAAACTGGACAGAGCTAGGGAATGATTAAAATAGCCTCTTTAATTAAGGTGTTACATTCTAAAATTGTGATTTCTTGGTACTGGATTATTTCCTAATAAACGAGTAGAATAGTGTATGTATATTTTGTTAGAGAATTTTTTTCAAGTTTAGAGGAAATAAATGCATGATCCAGCATGTATGTCATCTAATTTAGGCGTGATCAGTTATTCCTTACATCTTATAATCACCAAAAAAATTGTCTCAACGTCACTATCATCAATAGGGGCTTTTTGTTGATATACTCGTGCATCGAAGCTAAGCTTTTGACCGAGGCGAACCCAGATTTGGAGCTTATAGGTTCGTAATTTTAATATATTTAAATTATTGGATTTTAAATTAATAATTTGTACGTATTCAATGAACTTTTTAGAAATAATACATAATTATCTCTTTGGGATTGTCCCACTTTACCAGTTGCACCCTTAAACTTTGCCGGGGTCCTATGTCCCCCTGAATTTATTTGAAGTGGAATAAAGACTACCTTGTTCGTTGATGTGGCACTCGGTTTATTTTGCACTATATGAAAGCGCGTAAAAACTCTAAAAATTTCATTTTTCATTTATTTTCCCCTTTTTATTTTATCTCTCTTCTCTCTCGTTTTCTATTCTTTTTCTCTTTCTTGTTTCTTCTTCTTCCATCATCACCACCACCTCTCAATCACCATATCCAAAATTTCCAGCAAGCCAACAATGAAATCTTATAAAACCCATCAAAGAGTGGTCCTCGTTTGGCTTTGATTCTTAGTGGAGTTTCTAGATTTTTGTTTCAATTTCTTGGATTCTCTCGAAAAAGTCGAAACCATATCAACCGTTTAAATGACAACGATGATTGCAGTAAAATAATAATTCACACCACTATATCGTAAAACAACGAACAAGAGTCAATTTTGAATTTTGTTTGGGTGGTGATTTAGATCTTCAGATTTTTTTAATTAGTGGTTTGATTTGATTTCCGATAGATTTGGTGGTGGTTTAGATAATAGTAACTTGATTTAAGTTACTTTGGTATCTGAAGGCTTTGATCAGAGGCGGAGCTAGCATATGGCTTGCGGGTTCAGCTGAACCCTGTAACTTTGATCCAAATTATATATATGTCTTAAAACTTCATTGAATATGTATAAATTGTCAATTTAGAATCCAGTAACATAGACGAAATAAAATATCAAACCCACAAGTTTTAAATCCTAGCTCCGCATCTAACTTTAATAATGATTTTCCCTGGTTTGATTTTAGTTTTTATGGAGGTTATGTTATGGCAATCTATGGCGGAGGTATTGTGACAAATTTGTTGGAGAAGAAGGAAGGAAAAAAAAGGAAAAAAAAAAAGAAAAAGAAAAATATAAATAGATAAAATGAAAATAGTGAATAATATAAATAGAAATGACATGACACAATCTGATTGGTGCATGTAATCCACTGATTTGTTTGAAATTGGTAGTGGTCTCAGAATGTCGTATTTATTTCACTTCAAAAAAATTTAAGGGGGGGGGGGGGGGGGGTGGTGGTGGTGGTGGTCATAGGACTCCCGTAAAATTTGAAGATGCAACTAGTACAGTGAAACAATCCCAGAGAGATAATTGTGTATTATCCCAACTTTTTAAGATAAATATAAATTGGCTAAAGTTCTATAGCTAGTATACTTGCTCCGCCCCTGACTCGATAGAAATTTCTTGATTGGACTTTTGTGCTGGTATGAACTGGATCCTCTTAGCCCAAATATTTAGTAGAAAGCTCCTAACGTTTTCAAGTTGAAGTGAAGATTGAAATTAAGGAAGTTGCTTCTAATTTATTCCTTCTCGATTACTATGTTCTGCTAGACAACTCTTTTTTTTCTTTTTTTTTTGCCTTTTATATTCTCAACTATGCATATATGAGTGTTTTCAACATTGTGGTCCCAAGGTCGAATGAGAGGAGAGTTGTGATACACTGTCAGAAAACATAAAATTAGATAATTTATGATGAATCCTCTACAAAAGAAACATAGATATTGAGAATTCATATACTTCAATTTGCTTGGGATTGAGACGGAGCTGCCATTGTTGTTGTTGTTGTTGTTGTTGTTGTTGTTGTTGTTGTTTCATCTCCTTATTAGAATAGATAATAAGTGTTGTTCCCGCTTGATCCTGTAAATGCCTATTTTTTGCTCTTGACTTTTTCTCCTACATTTTAATTTTTAGAATTATTATATGTGTGTTTTTAGGCTATTAGAGTTAGATTATGTTAAATAATTTGATATGGGGGTTAGGGGATTGGGTTTAATCATTTTTAAAGCCAAAACTGGCCCAAATATTGGACCAAAATCGGTGGCCCAACATCCCAAGACCCGGTCCATATGTTTTGGCCCAAAAAACTTCAAAACAACGTAGTTTTGTTTAGTTTACTAGGATCAAATCCTACCCATCCATTTCGTCTTGATCCAATGGCTCTCATTCACTCTCTGCCCTAGGTATTTAAAGTTATCCCTAAAATTTTGTCCCATTTTTCCCAATCTTTTCTCTTCTTCCTCCCTTTCTTCACTCTCTCTTCTCCTTCCCCTCTTCTCTTCCGCCCACACCTTCCACGGCGGTGGCACCCGCCGAAAATCGTCCACTGGCGGCGGCCTCCTTCCAAACACCTCAAAATTATACCAATCCTCTCCTCTCTTCATCCTCTACCCATATCCAAACCCCGAATCCCCGAAATCACCCTCAATCTCACCAAATCTACCTAAATCCGAAGAAAACCCTAGTCGTCGCCACTCTCAAATCCAGCCAGATCTAACCTTCCACACCCCGTGCCATACATAAACGAATAGATCTCGTTAAGATCTATCTTTTCCTACTCGTTTCACCACCAAAATCCCCGTTGCCGGCGGCCATCCACCCCCTCCTCACTTCCGCGACCACCCTAGGCCACCACTGCCTCATTTTTTAGCCCACTCGACCTAAAGACTCATGTTCCCTTCTAGTATGATTCCAAAACTTACTTGTTTTGGGCGTTTGTTAAAAGGGAACTTATGTTTCGGGGTCGGTGTAACGACCCGACCGGTCGTTTTGTGTTCTAGGACCCCGCGCCCCTAAATGAGACTTCCCGTAGTTACTTTTGTTAATTTATGACTTGAGGGGATGGATTGTTCGAGGTTTGGATGAGTTTGGGGTGGTATAGGAACACTTAGTTCCTTAAGGTTGGCCTTAAAGGCCAAGTTTGACTTCGGTGAATATTTTTGGCAAACGACCTCGGAATCAAGATTTGAAGGTTTCTGTAGGTTCGTATGATGATTTTGGACTTGGGCGTAGGTTCGGAACGGGTTTTGGATGACCCAGGAGCATTTCGACGTCAAATAGTGAAATATGATTCCTTAAGTTCAAAAATCGAGGGTTAGAACGTGTTTCTGTGTTATCGAGGTCCGAATGGAATTCCAAGATAGGGAATAGTTCGATTATGTCATTTATGACTTGCTCACAAAATTTGGTGTCATTCCGAGTAGTATAGGTAGGTTCGGCGTGTTGAAGGCGAATTCAAGAACTTAAAGTTCTTAAGTTGGATCCAATAGGTTTTGGGGTATGATTTTTAGATTTAGCGTTGTTTTGGACATTACGAAGGCTCGAGCGAGTTCATATTATGATTTAGGACTTGTTGGTATATTTGTACGAGGCCTCGGGTGGGCCCGAATGCCATTCAGACATCGCGCTAGGCAAAAACCAACCTTAGAAGAACTGCTGGTGCACCAGATCTGGTGCGACCGCACCTGCGAAGGACCAGCCGCAGGTGCGGTCAACGCCTCGCAGGTTCGGCCTCAGAGGGGGCTGCCCAGTTCCACAGGTGCGGGCCATTTCCCACAGAAGCGGAGCCGCAGGTGCGGGCTCCCTTTCGCAGGTGCGACCACTGGCCCCTTCCCATTTTCCGTAAGTGCGAGATTCTTCTCGCAGATGCGAGACCGCAGGTGCGGTCCTCGAGCCGCAGGTGCAAAAAACCTGAAGGCAGTGAAGTTTTTTAAAATTCGGGACTTCTTCATTTTTGAACCATTTTTCTTCATCTTGGACGATTTGGAGAGCTTGCAAAGGAGAGATTCAACCTAGCAATTGTAAGGTAAGTAAATCCTACCAGAAAGTGAGTTTAATACTTGAAATTTTGGGTAGATTAACACATTAAATTAGTAGAAATCATGGGTTTAGATTAAAACCTAGGGTTTTGATAAAAGTGAGAATTTACCAAGGAATTTGTTATGTAATCATGCAAAAACTATATAATATTGATCCTTAGGTTATGGGTGATTGTTTTCCTTAAAAATTTTCAAAATCCGAGCATGTGGGCCTGGGGGTGTATTTTGGGATTTTGCAAATTAGTTTGAAATAATCATTTAAATAGGGGAATTGTGGACTTTTGAGCTTAGATTGATTTATTTATGTGATGTTTGGCTAGCTTCGAGTCCTTGGGCGATAAATTTGGAGTTTCGGGCGCGTTCTTGACCCGGAAAGTAGGCTTGACACGAGGTAAGTTTCCTTTCTAACCTCGTAAGAGGGAATTGTCCCCGTAGGTGAATATAATGAATTATATGCTATTATTTGTGGGGGATACGCACGCACAAAGTGACGAGAGCCCGTGCGCAACTACTACTATGTTATGTCGGGTGGTTTAGGATTCACAAGCATGCTTTATGTGCCATATTTATAATCTTAATGATAATTTAGGTTGCCAAATATCATTGAATTATTAAGTGAACATCTAGAAGGTTACATATCTCATTTTAGATTATTGTCCTTCCTTGTAAGAATATTCTCTACTAAGTTCCTAATTTCTCTGTTAATTATGTGTATATATACGAGCACCCACGTCACAGGTATGATTCGTGAGCGGGGTAGCCCTACTATTATGTTGACCGCATTACATGTTCGATTCGTGAGCGATGTAATAGATGTATCTATGGTTCGAGCCGTTCGACCCTTCGGCAGTGCACATTTATTATTGCGTCGTATCGGACGTACGTTCACGGCATGTTATGTGTTTGTTAACTGTTTGGTGTTTCTGTGGTTATTTGCCTGTTGAATATCCTGGAAGAATGAAATTTCAAATTTGTACGATAGAGGACTTGACACGTAAAGGTAATTGTAAGGAAATTCGATGCTCCTATCTTTATCATGTATTATAAATGCCATCCTTGCTTAGACTTATATTTAGAACATATTATTTTGGCCCTAGTAAGTGTCACGTCGACCTCTCGTCACTACTTCTTCGAGATTAGGCGGGATATTTACTGGGTGCATATTGTTTATGTACTCATGCTACGCTCTGTACTTAATTGTACAGGTTCTGAGGCAGGTGCATCTGGGTATCAGTCCGTAGCTCGTTCCTGATTTATACCTGGTCGAAGCTTCACAGTGAGCTGCTTCTCCTGACGACTTCCAACAACACTTTGGAGCTTTTCTTTTTGCTAATTCTGTCTATATTTTTCTCAGACAGTAGGACAGACTTTTATTCCTTTCGGTATTACTCTACTAGATGCCTATAGACTTGTGACACTAGTTCTTGGCACACACATTAGTGGACCATTATTTTGGGATGTATTTATTAAATTATGACACGCTTAAAATTTCCTAAGTTATATGTTATTACCAACGTCATAAATTTACTCTAATTAAATATTGGGAAATGTTTTTGGAAAAATGAATAAGACTCACCAGTAGATAAATGTTGGCTAGCCTGACAACGGTGTTGGGCGCCATTGCAACCTGGTTAGGATTTGGGTCGTCACAACATGGTATCAGAGCTCTAGGTTCACGTAGGTCTCAAGAGTTACAGGCAAACCCAATAGAGTCTTGCGGATCGGTACAGAGACATCTGTATTTATCTTTGGGAGGATATAGGGTGTTAGGAAATCTCTCTTTATTCATCTTCTATCATGCAGTTGATAGTATGCTAATATGACTCTTCTATTCTGTCACAGATGGTGATGACGCGCACAAACGATATTCCAGAGGGGCCGCTACCCCCTCCGGCGAAGGCTGTGGCAGAGGTCGGGGGAGGGCACCGGCTCGAGGTAGGGGACGAGGGCATCCCAGAGCTGCCCCAGTTTCACCACCAGAGGATCCAGTAGAGGATCCTACCACCGAGGAGCAGGGCGAGGCGTCCGAAGCAGATCCTACCCCATTGGACTTCGTGACGACGCCAAGATTTCAGTAGGTCTTGGGCCGTATGATGCGGTTCATGGACACCAGACTCAGGCTGGTTTATTTCCAGCAGATCATCCACATCTCAGGAAGGAGGGGGAGCACATACCCCTATTGCCCAGGCCGCAGGGCATGAAGCAGTAGTATATTAGACCCCGGGTACACTGCCCGTAGGCGGGGTCCAGCCAGTAGCAGCAGCACCTGAGCCCAGACTAGCTGTAGAAGGCGATCCGCAGAAGCTATTAGACAGATGGGCTAGACTACACCCTTCTGTCTTTGGTGGCGAGCGTCATGAGGATGCCCAGGACTTTATTGATAGGTGCAGGGACAGACTGCACAACATGAGGATACTGGAGTCCCATGGAGTTGACTTCACTACTTTTCAACTAGAGGGCAGGGCCCATAGATAGTGGTAGTCCTACATTCTTGGCAGACCAGCAGATTCTCTCCCATCACTTGGGAGCAGTTCACTCAGCTATTCCTGGATAGGTATATTCCACCCTCTGATAGGGAAGAGTTGCGATATCAGTTTGAGCAGCTGGAGCAGGGTTAGATGTCAGTTACCGACTACGAGGCTAGGTTTTCTTAGCTGTCTCGTCATGCGCTCATGATACTTCCTGCTGACGCAGATAGAGTGCGGAGATTTGTAGTTGGGTTGTACTCAGGTATTAGGGCCAACATGGCTTGAGAGGTGGAGATGGGGACTCCTTATCAGCTTGTGGTAAAGATTGCTCGCAGAATTGAGAGTTATCGGTCGAGGAGCAGAGAGCAGGGGCAACAAGATAAGAGAGTTAGATTTTCTGGGGATTTCAGAGGCATTCCAGCCAGGGGCAGAGGTCAGTTTGGTAGGGGCCATCCTAGTAGGCCCCCCTATACAGCACCCCCACCACCTCCTCGAGGTGCTCCGACGAGGCCTTATTTCAGTGCTATGCCGGTGAGTTTTTATCGCCCTCCAGCCATTCAGGATTCCTACGGAGGGTATTCTGGTCATCTGGGGTCTCTCAGCCCTTATTTCGGTGCTATTCCAGAGAGTTCATATCGTCCTCCAGCTATTCAGGGTTCTTCAGGACATCAGTCTATGGTGCCGAGAGGTTGTTATGAGTGCGGGGATCCAGGTCATATTAGGAGGACTTGTCCCACGCTTCAGGGTAAGGCTGTGCAGCAGATTCATCAGCCTATGGTTTCAGCACCGGTGGTCCTACCACCGAGAGGTGGAGGACAGGCTGGTAAAGGTCGTCTTAGAAGTGGAGAACAGGCAGGGGGAGCCCAACCAGCTCCTGTTCATTCCGGTGGAGGTCAGTAATCTAGCGCTCTAGCTAGATTCTATGCTTTACCGGCCAGACCAGATGCAGTGACGTCAGATGCCGTGATCACATGTATCATTTCAGTATGCAGTAGAGATGCATCGATATTATTTGACCAAGGATACACTTATTCATATGTGTCAGCCTTGTTTGCTCATTTCCTGGATATTCCTCGTGAGTCTTCGGGTACTCCTGTTTATGCGTCCACTCCTGTGGGCGACTCTGTGGTGGTGGACCGGATTTATTGATCCTGTGTGGTTACATTTTGTGGGTTCGAGACTAGAGCGGACCTCATATTGCTCGATATGGTTGGTTTTGAGATCATCCTAGGCATGGATTGGCTATCTCCCTATCACGCTGACTTAGATTGCCATTCCAAGACGGTTACTCTAGCCATGCTTGAGTTGCCGAGATTGGAGTGGAGATGTTCCTCAGTCAGTGCAGCGGTCGGGTTGTTTCTTTCCTGAAGGCTCGGCATATTGTCGAGAAGGGTTGTTTGGCTTATCTTGATTATGTGTGGGACACCACCACCGAGTCTCCGACAATTGATTCAATGCCACTAGTTTGAGAGTTTGCTGATGTGTTTCCTTCAGACCTTCCAGGCATGCCACCGAATCATGACATTTATTTTTGCATTGACCTAGATCCAGGCATCCAACCTATATCTATCCCCCCATACCGTATGGCTCTGAAGGAATTAAAGGAATTGAAAGAATAACTTGAGGAGTTGTTAGCTAAGAGGTTTATCAGACTGAGTGTATCGCCTTGGGGTGCTCCAGTGTTATTTGTGAAGAAGAAGGATGTGACTAAGCGGATGTGTATTGACTACCGCTAGTTGAACAAAGTCACCATCAAGAACAAGTACTCGTTGCCGCGTATCGATGATTTGTTTGACCAGTTGTAGGGTGCTCGGGTGTTTTGTAAGATTGAATTGAGCTCAGGGTACCATCAGCTGAGTATTCGGGACTCGGATGTTCCGAAGACTGCCTTCCGTACGAGATATGGTCATTACGAGTTCCTGGTGATGTCCTTTGGCTTGACTAATGCCCCCAGCGTTTATGGATTTGATGAACAGGGTGTTCAGGCCTCATACTGATTCTTTTGTTATTGTATTCATTGATGACATTCTGATTTACTCACGTAGCCTGGGGGATCACGAGAATCATTTGAGAGTTGTGCTCCAGAATTTGCGAGAACAAAAACAGTACGCTAAGTTCCCCAAATGTGAGTTTTGGTTGGATTCTGTGGCATTCTTGGGACATGTGGTATCCGGAGAGGGTATCAAGGTGGATCCTAAAAATATTGAGGCAGTTCAGAGTTGGCCACGTTGTACTAACTTACAAAGATCAGGAGCTTCTTAGGACTAGCAGGTTATTATCGTTGGTTTGTGAAGTGTTTTTCATCCATTGCAGCCCCTCTGACCAGATTGAGCCAGAAGGATGTCCCATTTCGATGGTCCAATAAGTGTGAGGCGAGCTTCCAGAAGCTCAAGACAACTTTGACCACAACACTAGTTCTAATGTTGCCTTCCGGTTCGGGGATGTATACAGTTTATTGCAACGCTTCACGCGTTGGTTTGGGATGTGTATTGATTCTGAATCATGCGTCGCAGGTATGATTCGCGAGCAGGGTAGCCTTACTATTATGTTGACTGCGTCACATCTTCGATTCATGAGCGGTTTAATAGATGCATCTATGGTTCGAGTTGTTCGACCCTTCGGCATTCCACATTTATTATTGCGTCGTATCGGCCGTACGTTCACGGCATGTTATGTGTTTGTTAACTATTTGGTGTTTCTGTGGTTATTTACCTGTTGAATATCCTGGAAGAATGAAATTTTTAATCTGTACGATAGAGGACTTGACGCGTAAAGGTAATTGTAAGGAAATTCGATGCTCCTGTCTTTATCATGTAATTATAAATGCCATCCTTGCTTAGCCTTATATTTAGAACATATTATTTTGGCCCTAGTAAGTATCACGTCGACCTCTCGTCACTACTTCTTTGAGATTAGGCGGGATACTTACTGGGTACATATTATTTATGTGCTCATGCTACTCTCTGTACTTAATTGTACAGCGTCTGAGGCAGGTGCATCTGGGTATCAGTCCGTAGCTCGTTCCTGATTTATACCTGGTCGAGGCTTCACGGTGAGCTGCTTCTCCTGACGACTTCCAGCAACACTTTGGAGCTTTTCTTTTAGCTAATTTTGTCTATATTTTTCTCAGACAGTAGGACAGACTTTTATTCCTTTCAGTATTACTCTACTAGATACCTATAGACTTGTGACACTAGTTCCTGGCACACACATTAGTGGACCATTCTTTTGGGATGTATTTATTAAATTATGACACTTTTTGGTTATTCAGCTTAAAATTTCCTAATTTATATGTTATTACCGAACGTCATAAATTTATTCTAAGTAAATATTGGGAAATGTTTTTGGAAACATGAGTGAAACTCACCAATAGATAAATGTTGGCTTTCTTGACAATTATGTTGGGCGCCATCGCGACCTGGGTTAGGATTTGGGTCGTGACAGTTGGACAACCGCATCTTGGCATCCTGGCGTCTTCTCATGGCTCGAATAGTTTCAGGCATGCTCGTTAGGTATGATCGTCATCTCTTTAATTAATTTCTGATTTCTTTTTATATTAGTAGGTTAGTTTCTGATTTTTGATTTTTTTGTTTTGGTTGTTTCTTGTTAATTAGAGTTTCAAGTTAGGTTTATTTAATTAGTTATTTCTATTTAGTTTAGTTGTTTGTTAGATTATTATTGACTAAACAGGATCTTTAGTGTATTAGTTAAATCGTTTACATAGTTAATCGAATGTTTAGTTGTTGAACGTCGTCGTCCGATTGTTAGTGATGCTCGTCTAATTTTTGTTTTGAGTATTAGTTTGTGAATTCAGTTGTTTGTTCTATAGTTAGTTTGCACAAATTAATTTATTTTAATCTAGTTAGTTTGAGTTTTAGTTCCATTTGAAGTCTTGTTTTGTCAATTGTTAGTTGTTGAGTTTGTTTTGGTTCAAAATCAATAGGGTGGTATTGATGTTGTTAAAATCTGAAGTTTAGATGGGTTTGATCATGACTTAGAGTACTAGTAGATTACTTTTTACTAGTAGAGTGACTGAAATGATATTTTTTCTTCTTGTTTCTGCTATAGCAGATTTCAGGCTGTCTTTTTACCTTTTGGACAGCCTTTGAACAATGTTTAGCACACAAAGTCAGTCCTTTTTGGACAAATGTTTGCTGAACCAAAATATATCCAAAAAGTGACTTTATTTGCCTATTTAAGGGGCTGCTCTTTCCTCACTTCAGATACACTCTATTTTACACTTCCATACATCTTTAGAATTGCTTGACCATACAAAAATACATTAAAAAAATCAGCATCTGAAGCATCCTTTAGTAAGCTGAAATTGTGAGCTTTAGGAGTGAATCTTAGAGTGCAACTTTTAGAAAAGTATAAGTCTTCTTTAGAGTTTGGTTCTGGGTTTCTTCTCTAAGTTTTCGGGCTGTTCAAACACGAATTTTCTGCTTGTTTTGCTGCCGTTTTCTGCTGCTTTTGTTGTTGAGCTTCCATTCGTCATTGTTGTATTTATTATTTTGCGACTCAGGTAACTCTTTAATTTTATGTTGCAGATATTTTCACATTCATAAGAAGATTTGAGCTCATCTTGACTACTTGGGAATGGAATACCCATCTAAATAAATGGATGCTAGATAGTTTTTCTTGATATCTTAAGTATTTCTTATTGGATTCATATTAAAAATGAATCCCTGAATGTTCAAATAGATTTTATTCATGTGTAGCTGGACTTTATTATCTAATATGGTTCCAATGCATGTAAAATGAGATCTTTCAAGAAGGTTGTAATGTGTTTAAGGATTGTTTTTACACCTTGCTTAATTTTGGCCAGTTTATGTTAGGCCATTCTTTTAAGAAAAAGAATAAAAGAATCATGCCTGAAAGCTTTTAGTTTATTGTGATAAATTTTAGATTCTACATGTGACCATAGTTTATTGTGATAATTTCTAGATTCTACATGTGACCATTTATCTAAAGACCTTTATTTTTAGAAAGTGGTTAAATCATTAAACAAGTGGCTGAAGTTGCAAATTAATTGAAGGTTTTGGTTTTAGAGTAAAATGGGCTAGACATGTAATTTAGCCCAAGTGGGTTACCTGTGCTAATCTGCAGCCGATGGCCATTGGTTTTACAACCCGTGTCGTTCCAGAAGCCCAATAATGGGCCGAAGTTGGTTCTTCCCCAACATGCCCAATGCCTTTTAAAAGTTTATTTAGCCTTTTTTCTTTTTGAGTCACTGCTGGCCCATTTTTTCTTGAGTTACTGCTGGCCCTTTTGCCTTTTGGTAATGTGCTAGACTAACTTCTATAAACAAAGCTGACCCAATTGATTAAAAGCCATATTTTCATAGATTAATTAAAAGTGGTACTTTCTCTTAGTAATAGTAATATAATAATTTAATCACCTCCTTAATAATTAATTTAAGTGTAGTAAATTTTTCAAAAGTAATAATGAACTAATAGTCCTTGTCGTAACTGTGGATTCGCTTGCGTAGCGGTGTTATGATAAAATTAATTAATTTTGTCTCGATCACGCATTCACTTGCGTAGTGTGGTTATGACGTATTATTATTCAAAATTTTCTTTAATGCATAATCCGAATATAAAAGAGTTTAGGCAAAAAATATAAAAGGCATATAAATCTCAATTTGTCCAAAATTAATTCAAGTCAAATTTAAGCCAATAAAGCGACCGTGCTAGTGTGATGACTCAAAGGGTCATTTTTACGAATTTAAGACTCCATTCCATGATCATTAGCCTTAAAAATACTAATTTTAATTATCTCGATTTGCATGCGCAGTCCGACGTGAATCCGAAAATCCTTTATGTGAAACTATAAGAAATAATAATTTTTGGAGTTAAATTTTAATTTTTAACTGACTTTGGTTAACATTTTGAGTAAATAGACCCGAATCCGTATTCTGACAGTCCCGGGAGGTCCGCAGTAAAATATAAGACTTGGACATATGCCCGGTATGGAATTGTGTGGTCCCTAGCTTTAGAAATCTATTTTTGAAGAAAATTGTTGTGCCGGGTCTTTAATAAAGTAAATAAATGAATTAATATTTGAAACCGTTGGTATCGAGCCCGTATTTTGGTTCCGGAGCGGGTACATATTTTTTATAATGTTTAAGTACTATCTGTGAAATTTGATGGAAATCGGAGTTCATTTGACGTGATTCGGACGTCCATTTGAGAAAATAGTGGAATTTAAGTTTTCTTGAGAAAATCATGAGTTTTGAGGTTAAATTCATAGTTTTAGGTGTTATTTTATGATTTTATCGCACGAGCAAGTCCATATGATATTTTTAGACTTGCGTGCATGTTTGGTTTAGAGCCCCAAAGGCTCGGGTGAGTTTCGGGTAGGCTATGAGATGTTTTAAACTTAGAATTCTCTGTTGTTTTTACTGTTCTGGTGCACAGTCAATTTGTTCTTCGCGTTCGCGTTACTCCACTCGCGAATGCGTAGAGTAGAATTTGCACTGGGTTCATTTTGTGCTATGCGAACGCATGGCCCTGGACACGATCGCGAAGCACTGGGGGAGACCTTTCACGAACTCGACCAGGCCATCGCGAACACACAGGGTTAAGCAGGTATGGGGAAGGGACCTGTTTCCTTCTATGCAAACGCGGTCAATATCCCGCGAACGCGAAGGCCACTGGGCCTAGATCTATGTGAACACATTCGTTCCCACGCGAACGCGAAGGCCTTTGGGCCAGTACCCTCCACGAACGCAGCAGGCCTATCGCGATCGCAATGAAGGCCTGCCCAGCTATATAAAATCAATTTAAAAAACAGGCAGAACCTATTTTCTTCATATTTTTGAACTACAAAGACCTAGAGATGATTTTCTTCACACAAATTCATCCCTAAAGTGTTGGTAAACGATTCTAAACTCTTCTCTTTCAATTACCAAATATTTGTTTTTATCACTTTTCAATCAAAAATTAAGAGTTATCATGGGAGAAATTGGGGGTTTGGGTAGAATTAGGGAATTTTGTAAAAATCGAATTTTGACCTTGAATTGGGGTCGGATTTCAAAACTAATTGCATATTCGGGCTCGGGGGTGAATGGGTAAACATAATTTGGTCCGAACCCCGAGTCAGGACCAAGCGGGCCCGGGGTCAGGTTTTTTAAAACTTTTTTTTTAGATAACTTAGGAAAACAATAATTTTTCAGTAAAGTTAGTTCTTTTAGCATAAATTGATGATGTTAAACTAATTATGAATGGGCTTGGCCTATTTGGAATTACTAAATATTAGGCCAAATCAAATAAACAAAAGTTCTTAAATGAACATGCCCAATAAGCTAGATAAACTTAAAAACCAACCCAAACAAAAACACTAGTCTTGCAACTTCAGATCTTTATCCACAAAATTGAAGTTCATCAAACTCAATATTAATCAATTAAGAGCCAAACGACAATGAATGACAAATTTTATAAGACTGTATCAAGTAAGAAAATAAGGATTCATACCAAACCTTCAAAAGCTCACACACGACACTATATTTAACTATTAGTAAGAATCTATTTTTAATTTTAACATTTATCCTAAAATCACTTAAGCATGTCATGAGATAGCTTCATCAAATGTTTAAACATCCTATAGAATCATATATTGAATGATCCATATCAAGTTTTAAAAATTCAAAATAAAATTGACAAAGAGTTAAAGAGAATTGGACCTTTGCATTGAATTTCAGTTTTTGGATTTTACAACAGGGAGATCCCAAAAGCAAACAAGACACAGACAGGATCCCAATGAACGCAAACCTCGGCTGATGAGACTCGAACCTCTATGGCCTTGTCGGACTTTCTCGACTCAAGAGAGCATCGGCAGTGAATGAAGATGGAAATTGCTGTGATTTTATGGTGGAACAGAGAGGGATTTCGAGGTGTCCTAGATTTGCTTTTTTGGGCATTTTTGGGGGCTGATTTGGGCCTGTTCTGGATGCTGTTTCAGTTGGGTTTTGGCAGCGCTTTTTGGAGTTGATTTTGGTGGATTTGTGATAGTTTTCCAGCAGATTTTCATAGGTTTGGGGACTGTTTTTTGCTGCATTTTTGGGTGGGTTTCAGGTGACGTTTTTGAGTCAATTTTAGATGCTTTTCATGGATGTTTAATGGATGTGTTGCTGCATTTTTTCAGCTATGTTCTGGGGTTGTTTGCTGGGGTTTTGGGGGTGGTTTCAGAGCTGAAAATGATGCTCTTTGGTTGGAAAATAAGGATGGTATTATGGGTCAAGTTTCAAGGAGGTTCATGGTTCTATTTTCATGGTAAGAGCTGTTGGTTTTGTTAAGGGAAGGTCTCTTTTTTTCCGTTTTTCTTTGTGTCCCTCTTTCTACGTTTTTTTTTTGTTTTTTCCCGGCTTCCCTGTTATTTTTTTTCCTGTTATGTGTGTGTCGTATGTAGATATATAGGCATGTGTGTGGGCAGCTATATTTGGAATTGGGATAAGAATTAGGAAAAATAAATTAGATTCCTCTTCCATGTGGATTATCAAAAGTGGATAAGAATATGAGCTAAAAGACAAAATTGAGAGGTATGGTGGTTATGCAAAAATGATGAAAAACCTTTCCATGGAATCTTTTATATTTTTTTTACCAATAATAAAAGCCCATGTGTGATAGTGCATGTGTATATTTGGAAAAAGATAAAAATTAGTTAAAAGGAATCTTTGCTAAATGTCACTTTTCTATTGGTTTCTTATTTTTATTAATTTTTGGTTTTCTTTTAAGAGATAAAAATAGGTAAAAATAAAAATAAAGATACTACTCCTATTTAAATAACTAAAAATACTAAAGTAGAGTTACTATATAAAGTAATTGCTGAAAATATTAAAAATTGCACTAAACTAAAGAAGAACTATATCTTCTTCTTTTTTATGGAAATCCTTCTTCATTTTTTTTTTTTTTTTTTTTTTTTTTTTTTGTAAATGAAAATTAAAATATATATTAAAAATGTAACTTTTTTTTGAAATCATTTTCAATTTCCTTAAATAAAACCTTTAAAAGGGTAAAACAAAGTTTAAACATATAAATTAAACTCAAAAATTATTTACATACTAAAAAGTGATAAAAATTTCAAATATAGTAAAAAATTAGGTGCTCACAGCCGCAACAAGGAGAAATAAGGGAGAATATTCATATTTTACTATTTGTAAAATAAAGGCTGGAATACTCATTGTTTTATTGTCAAGTTTGCAATTGTTGAGAGATAAATATTGTGAAGGGCATTAACTTAAATTGGGAAAATCTTTTTATAAAGAGATGTGATTATCTGGTGGGAGCGGTGTTTAACCAAAGAATTAGACCCTTTGACTAAAGCTATTTTTAAGATGAATACGGATTATTGATAATCAAGGAAATAGAGAAAAATGACTAACAGACAATATTGCAGAAATATAGAAAAGTAAAGTCAATTATATTCGAGAATCAGATGCCTTTACAAGCTGTATTCCCCTCCCTTATATAGGAGATTCTTATAACGTACATATTTTGCTATGGTTGCTCATTAATAACTAATTATGACAGTAATGAGGCGTTTACAAAGGATAACGGTAATTGGGATACGGTAACATAACGTTCGAGTAATCAATTGTGGGTCTTTGAATCTGCACGTAGCTTTGTCTAGATTCATTCTGACCGTGCCTCTCCCCTGTTTTGATCAGGTTGAGTTTCCCGTGGCTGATAAGCTCGAGGGTTTACTGAATCGTGCCTCTTTTTTCCGTATCTCTTCAAAGAATCACATTCAGCTATCGCATTTTCCTGTGTCCACGTGACTGGATGAGTTGTCAAAAGCTGGCTTACGTGTGAAACTTTTTTTTACCAATACAGATAGTCCCCCCACTTACCATATATTTAACGATTAATATTTAGTAAGTGGATATTAATTTATGGCGGGAATATTTTACCGCCGCTTTTCCTCGAATCATTGTATCCTTCTATGCACCATAGGCATCGTTTGTCACTTCCATTTAATGCTCATACCACGTGTCCTTTTCGGATTGATTATGCATTTACTTGGTACCTTTTAGGGCTTTTTGCGGCTGTGCCAGTCCCGAAGTGACATATTCAATTATGACTTTTCATCATTATTTTTCTTTTTTTCCCATGTTTGACGGTTGTTCTCAAGTATAAATACCTTTCTTCTTTTCTTTGCTTTCACGAAACACTTTTCTAACTTTGTCTTTTGTAAAGAACTTTCTTGTTGCCTTTGTAAATATGTCTTCTTCAAACCAACCTCAGGGAGTAATAGATATTGAAAGCTTAACGCCATCTTCTGTTCCGACTAGGAGTCGGAGGGGTGGTAGACTTAGAATTCTAGGATACACTCCTTCGAGGGGCTCCTCTTCTTCTCAGATAGTTCCTTCTCCTTCCACTAGATCTCTAGTTTCTCCAAGGTTTAGGGTTTCTCGGTCTTTGTCTAGAGGTAGAGGCGAACGCCTTCGTGAACCTGGAGTCGATGATATTATCCCTGCTGAGTTTGTTTTTGCTAGGGATAATCAAGTTCTTGTAGACCAATCTTCTTCTCTTGAAAGTGTCGGAAGATATTCAACCCTTATAACTGAGGGTCAGATTTCCCTTATTCGTAGGGAGTGCTTTTGGAGGTCTGACTTCCCTGTCTATATTACGAATAGTAATCAAAGAATAACGTCTTACAAGACGGGATATTCTTTTGTTTATACGTACCCTTTCACTCTAGGGTTTAGACCCCCCATTGACCCAGTCATAATTGAATTCTGCCATTTTTTCAATATCTGCTTAGGACAAGTTGGTCCGCTTGTGTGGCGAGTTGTCGCATGTCTTAGGAGTTTGGCTTCTTTAGCCTCGGTTCCTTTTACTTTCAACCATCTTATTCATCTCTACTCTCCTACCTTATTTCGTGAAGGGGTTTTTACTCTGACTGCTAGAACCAAAAGAGTGCGGGTAACCCCTGGAGATGATAAGGATAGGGGTTGGTACCTCCGGTATGTTACTGTACTCACTGTTGGTTTAGTGGGTGAAGAAAATTTCCCTTCCCTGAGAAGTGGAATCGCGCACGTGAGTATGCTTTAGCTCACATGTATTTACTTTTTTCATTTTGACTTGAGATATTTTATTAACACCATATTTGTTTCTTCTTCTCTCAGCAATCATGAATACTGTTGAGAATGTCTCCGGTATTCGTGATTGGGTAGAAAATCGTTATCCGTTGTTCCTTTAGACGAGAGATCTTGAAAGTACCTCGCTGGGAGGTATGGTTGGCATGTAAAGACCCACGGTAAGTGAAGCTCTTGTTCTTGCTTCTTTCCTTACTCGAGTCTCTTCTTTCTTTGTCGTTTAACTTTTTTCCTTTTAATAGGGTTCTCCGCTCGTGGGGTGTCTGCTTCATCTATCCCGAAGATGTATTTGGCTCAGGCCCAAGAAATTATTGTTGGTTCATCTTCCTCGAAGACTAATATTGGTGAGTCTCGTTCCGTAGAAGAAGAAGAACAAAGTACTTTAGTGCACGGGCCACGGAGAAGGCGGGTGGTTTCAGATGATGAGCTTACACCCTTAACCTTGCCTTCCGTGTCCATGATTGAGACCTCTGTTCTTGATGATGTTTCACATTCCCCTATTCATGAGGGTGTTGATCTTGCTCCTGACGATGTCCCTTTGGCTGCTGTCTTTCCTGCTTCTTTGAGAGAAGATGTCTCGTCTGTTCCTTTGGCTATTTCGGCTTCTGCTGTTGCTTTGCCCGTAACTTCCTCGACTCTTCAACCCTCCGTGCCTGCTGCTTTGCCCCTGGATTCTCCAACTCCTCAACCCTTTGTGCCTGTTGCTGTTCCATCTCTGCCTACTTCCATGGCTTCCGTTAGGGAAGTAGGGTCTTCCAACAGAGAGATGCAGCAGGTGGTAATAGAGGTTCCGGCTGAGGGGAATCTTTTCAAGAAAACGGGTGAGCCCGAAGTATGGATCAATCCTTTGATAGGTCCCTCTGAGAAAGCAAAGCTAGCCAGCCACGGTGCTCTTACATGGGCCAATGAGGTCGTGCATACTGCTTTGAAGGTATGATGCAGGGTATTCTCTTTCATTTTCGTATATGAAATTTACCATATCTGACTGATTTATTTCTTGTAGATTAACCTTATAGGCATGGAGCTTATGAAGAGGATTTCAAACATGGACCAGGAGACAAATGAGTTGCAGGCCGATGTTGATAATTTGAAAGCATAGTATGATAGCCTAAAGATTGACATGGATGCTTTAGAAGAGGAAAAGAGTACCTTGAAGCGGCATATGAGACTCATGGTAGCAGAACTGGCAGTAGAGAAGGATTCTTCCAGTCAGGCTGATAAAGATAAGACTGTTCTGGAGTCTTCGTTCGCTGAGCAGCTGTCCCGTGCCTCAGAGGAGATTAGAGACTTGAAAAACTTGTTGGGGCAGAAGGAGGAATACTTAGGCGAGCTCGTGAAATCACTCACTCGTACCTAAGAAGACCTTCGTAAGGCTTTAGACAAAGCTCAAACTTTAGAGGAGTCGATTGTACCGTTAGGGGCCGCCCATGAAGCTACGGAAGCGGAGAAGGACGGACTGAGAGCTGAGCTTCAAGTATGGGCAAAGGATTATGAAGATCTTGACGAGGTGGCTGCTGTCGATGTGAGCTGGGCGTACATGAATTCTCGCCTTGACACATTGATGGAAATGAGTCAAGAGGATTTTGACCTTAGTGCTGAAATAGCTAAAACTAAGGAAGCCATGGAGAAGGCTCAACAAGGTCATAACCTCTCTTCACCTAATGGTTAGATTCCAGCCACTCATGCCTCTTCATCCCTAGTTGCTCCTGCTCCTTCTGCCAGTGAAGTCAACCCCTCTCTTATTGGTTCATCCCCTTTTTTTTTTTTCTCTTTGTATCAATTGGTGGTTACCCCCAGTCCCATCGGGGGTAAATTTGGATTTCCTTTAAGTCCCCAAATGACAACTTAGGGGCACCACAATGTATATAAAAATTTTATACGGCTAAGTATAAGTTAATACTTAGTTTTAGCTGTTTTAATATATTAATGTTAGTTCGACTTTTGTTGAGTTTCTGTTTCACTCTTTAAGTCTTTTGCATGCTTCATTTTTCGAGGTTTTAGTTTTACCTCCGAGTTTTGCATGTGGAATGCTTTAGACTTATCGTACTTTTTGTAATAGGCACGGTGTCATATTAAATGTATGCCTTTTTGTAATAGGCATAGTTTATGGAAGAGGGCCCTTTATAATTAAAATAAATAAGACGTCTCAACTTCATGATAATGAAATAGAGTGATAGGAATTTTACACATGTTTAAGAATGTTTCCAAGGAAAGTTTTTTGTTTGAAATTCCATGACATTTTACATGTGTTCAGTTATCGTCTAAAACTCATGTTTGCAACTGTTTTTATTTAACAGATTTGATGTACTCTTGTATTTCGTAACTGTTTTTCATATGTAACAGTTTTTCGTTATTAATACAAGGAAACAACTATTTTTTACTAGTAACAGTTTTTATAAAGATTGGGATTTTTACCCGCAACTGTTTTGGAAACATTTTTCTAATAAGTACGAGGGAAATATTTTCTTATTCGTAACTATTTTTATTTGATAACAGTTTCTTGAACAAATACAAGGATTTAGATCTTTCATCCATAACTGTTTTATTTGAGAATAGTTTTTTGAATGAGTACATTGATGATGATCTTTTACCCCTAACTGTTTTTGTTACAACAACTTTGAATAAGTATAAAGATGTACATTTATTTCTTGTGACTAATATTTTGCCTTTCAACCTGAACATGTTCGAAGGTTTTTGCCTTTTCCATTAGGCTTTATATTTGGATGGCTCTTTTGATTTCTTTCGATTCTGCTCGTGTCACTTGTCTCGTTGGGTAGATGGGTCTTCAAGATCGAGCTTTTGACTTTCTTATAGTCTTCTTTGCTTCGTCTTAGCCTTCCATACTGTATAGTCCCCCAAGTGTTTGAGCTTTGAAGAATTAAATCTCGATCACTTGATTATTCANCTTAACCCTTTTAAAACGTCCATCAGAAAGTGTAACCCTAGACCGGGAATTGTGTTATTTCCTCGCGTCTTTGCAGGTCTAATATCATCATCTTGTGATGGGTTAGCTTTATGCCTATCATCTAAAAAAGTTAGTAAATTTTTTAATTGTTCAAAATAAAATCGAACGTGTGATACTTGACGGAGGGTATTCTTTTCCTTTAGAAGTAATCCTTCTTTAGGTGGATGGCGTTCCATGTTATTGTTAGAACTCGGCCGTCCATAGCTTCCAACTCATAGGAGCCTTTCCCAGCTATGCCTCGGATTTTGTAAGGTCCTTCCCAATTTGGATTTAGCTTTCCTGGACCTGCTTCTTTCGTTTATTGAAAGACTTTTTTTAGGACGAAGTCCCCAATCTTGAAGTACCTGAGATGAGCTTTAAGGTTGTAATAACACTCTATGATTTGTTTTTGAGCTCCATCCGTATCAATGCTGCTTCTCTCCGTGGTTCGAGCAGGTCCAGGTTGGTCCTCAATTCGTCGTTGTTTTCTCCCTCCATGGCTATTGAGAACCTTATGCTTGGTTCGCCCATCTCCACAGGTATTAAGGATTCTGATCCATAAACAAGTGCGAACGGAGTTTCTCCCGTGGCTATTTTTGAAGTTGTTCTGTATGCCCATAGTACCGCTGGTAACTCATCAGGCCAATTTCCCTTGGCTTTATCCAGCCGCTTCTTTAGATTGTTGATGATGAACTTATTCGTTGACTCAGCTTGACCATTATCCACGGGGTGGTACGACGTTGAAGTGATTCGCTTGATTTGCCAACTTTCAAAGAATTCTGTGATTTGCGAGCCTATGAATTGTGGGCCATTATCGCACACGATTTCCTTTGGTATTCCAAAGCGACATATTATGTTTCACCATAAGAAGATTTTAAATTCCTTTTCTTGTAATTTTTTGAACGTTTCTGCCTCTACCCATTTTGTAAAATAGTCGGTTAGCAGGAGTAAAAACCGTACCTGTCCTTTAGCTGTGGGAAGAGGTCCCACTATGTCCATACCCCATTTCATGAAAGGCCATGGGGATATTATTGGATGCAATATTTCCGCTGGTCGATGCATGTTATTGGCAAACCTTTGGCACATGTCACATTTGGATACAGAGTTCTCGGCTTCTTCTTCCATCTTAGGCCAATAGTATCCAGCTCTGATTAGGGTTTTCACTAAGGATCTCACCCCTGAGTGATTTACACAGTGTCCTTCGTGGACTTCTTTCATCACAAATTCTGTTTGGTTAGGTCCGAGGCATTTAGCTAGGGGTCCTCTGAACATCTTGCGATAAAGTGAGTTGCGAATAAGGCACTACCGTGCAGCTTTGCGGCGGAGTGCTTGAGCCGCTTTCCTGTCTTCAGGTACGGTGCCATTCTGCAAAAAATTAAGAATTTCATTTCTCCAGTCCCAGGTTAAGTTGTTGAAAGTTACCTCATTCCTGTCCTGGTCTATTATTGAATGAAATAGTTGGACGATAATTGTATTGTGTTTGTTTGTTACTTCCTTGACTGCTGCGAGGTTAGCTAATGCATCTTCTTCTGCATTTTCCTCTCTAGGTATTTGCATTACCTTCCATGTTTTGAATTGTCTCACGAGCTCTCGTGCTTTTTCAAGATACTGTTGCATTCTAGTCTCTCGAGCGATGTAAGTCCCATGTATCTGATTTACTACCAGTTGGGAGTCGATGTTGATCACAATTTGCTCGTGGGTATTATTAAGACTATGCCTAAGCCGTCACCTTTTATATTTAAAGAACCATCGGTGAACAAGGTCCATAGGCCTGGATTAGCACCGTTAAAGAGTTGTAACTCTTTTTCTACTTCAGGTACAATGCTATTAGTAAAGTCAGCAACAAAATCAGCTAGTGTTTGAGACTTAGTTGCAGTCCTAGGCTGATAGATTATTTCATGCTCACTTAATTCTATGGCCCACTTGGCTAATCTTCCTGACAATTCCTGTTTATGCAGAATATTTCTTAAAGGATATGAGGTCACAACGGTGATTGGGTGGCATTGAAAATATGGTCGTAATTTTCTAGATGCCATTATTAAAGCTAAGGCTAACTTTTCCAGATGTGGATATCTAGTCTCAACATCTAGCAAAGTTTTACTTACATAATAGATAGGTGATTGTTTACCTTTTTCTTCTCTTACCAGTACTGCACTTACAACAATTTCTGAGACAGCCAGGTAGATGTACAATCTTTCCCCTTCTTTTGGCTTTGAAAGCAATGGCAGTTTCGATAGATAAATCTTCAGATTTTTGAGGGCTTGCTGACATTCTTCAGTCCATTCAAACTGATTCTTCTTTTTGAGAACTAAGAAGAATTTAAAACTTTTTTCGGAAGACTTAGAAATAAACCTTCCTAAGCTGCTATTCTCCCTGTTAGTCTTTGAATTTCCTTTTTATTTGTTAAAATATCAGGTATTTCCTCTATAGCTTTAATTTGAGCGGGATTTACCTCTATTCCTTTGTTCGGTACAAGGAACCTCAAAAATTTACATGATTGCACTCCAAAAGCGCATTTTTCTGGATTTAGCTTCATATTATACCTGCGTAAAATATCAAAATCAGTAGAGAGATGCTGGAAATGGTCTCGTGCTGTTGATTTTACCAACATATCATCAATATAGACTTCCATCGTCTTTCCAAGATGTTCTTGGAACATTTTAGTCCCTAACCTTTGATAGGTGGCTCCAGCGTTTTTCAAGCCAAAAGACATAACTTTATAACAGTAAGTCCCCCTATTTGTAATGAAGGAAGTTTTTTCCTCATATGAGGGATTCATTTTAATCTGATTATAAGCAGAATATGCATCTAAGAAGCTCAATAATTCATGACCTGCTGTGGCGTCAATCATTTGATCTATATGCGGCAATAGGAATGAATATTTGGGACATGATTTATTTAAGTCAGTATAATCTACGCATATTCTCTACTTGCCATTCTTTTTAGGTACTACCACGGTGTTTGCTAACCAGTTAGGGTACGTTACCTCTCGTATCGAACCAATCTTAAAGAGTTCCTTTACCTCTTCGTCGATCACTTGGTTCTTGAATGGTCCTTGCTTTCTTTTCTTCTGCTTAACAGGTACGAAGGATAGATCTTCATTTAGTTTATGAGTCATCACTTATGATGGGATGCCTGTCATATCTGAGTGGGACCACGCAAAGCAGTCTGCGTTAGCCTTTAAATAATCAATTAACTTAGCTCTTTGAGCGGGGCCCAGCCTCGTGCCTATATACACTTTCTGCTCAGGCTTTTGTTCGGATAATGGAACAGCTTCGAGCTCCTCCGTAGTTGTTTTGATGTGCTCATCTTTCTCCGATTCATGAATGACGTCCGATCTGGAATCTGCATCTGTGTGGTATAATACACCTTCCGTGGTAACTTGATTCTCCTTCTCGTAAGTATTTTCTTTCATACTTGTTTTAGTAATAATACCTTCCATACCTATTTGAGCAGTAATTTCTTCCATGCCTGTTTCCGCAATAATACCTTCCGTACTTATTTGGGTAGTAATTTCTTCCATGTCTGCTTGGGCGGCGTTACCTGCTTGGAAAATTCCCTTATCTCATAATTCTTCCACCTCTATTTTCTTGTTGTAGTGTACCACAGAGTTTATATTTCTTGTGGTTTGCTAATCGCCTTTGATTTCCTGAATCCCCCATTCAGAGGGGAAGTTATTTACCCGATGCAACGTGGAGGGTATTACTTTCATGTCGTGGATCCATGGCCTTCCCACCATCACGTTATAAGCCATATCAGTATCGATGACTTGGAACCTGGTACTTTTGATCACCCCCTCAGCATAAGTGATAAGCTCAATTTCTCCTTTTGTTATAACCGTAGAGTTATCAAACCCTGATATGGCTCGTGCTCTTAGGATTACTTGATTCCCCAATAGCATTTCTTCCATGACTCTTAGCAAAATGATATCGACTGAACTGCCTGGATCAATCAATACTCTTTTTACGTTAGTGTCATGAATAAGTAAACATATAACCAGAGCATCATTGTGCGGAAGCATTAATCTGCCGATATCTGCATCATCGAAGGTTATATTATCTTCTTCCATATTTTCACGAGCCCATTTCCCATGTGTAATTGTGAACTTTGTGGTTGTTCTGCAGATCATTCCATCTACTTCTTCACCTCCGTGTATCACGTTGACGGTTTGTTTTGGAGAAGGAGGCTCTAGGGGCTCCTGTCTGTTCCTCATATATGCCTGTTTACCTTTATCACTAAAAAATTCTGTTAAATAGCCCTGTTTCAATAAATTTTCTACTTCACCTTGTAAAAATCTGCAATCCGCAGTTTTGTGCCCATGATCGTTGTGGAATTCACACCAGTGATCTGGGTTCCTTCTACTTGGATTTGACCGGATCTCTTTGGGCCACTTAACCTTGTCTCCCATGTTCCTCAATATTGAGACAAGTTCAGTAGTACTTACATTAAAGGTATGATCCGCAATTTGAGTATTACCTCTAGGTCGTTCATCTCGATCTTTGTGGATCTAGACGAGGATGAGACTACGTCTCTTCCTTGTGATCTATAGTCTGACCTAGTGTTTTCGAACCTGGGGCGAATATCGCGTCCCGAGGGTCCTAAGTAAGGATCGTACCTATTTTTACCTTATCTTCTATCTGATTCAGGACGTCTGAATCTGGAATGATCTTCATCTCTCGAATGAGTAATGATATCTTCTTCTATTATGAGTTTAGTACTGCACCTGTTATATACATCGTTCCATGTTGTAGAGGGGAATTCTCTTAGACTTTCCTTAAGTCGTCTCGTGGATTCTGAGCTTTTATCGTTTAGGTTGCTTGCAAATGCCATGGCTGCCCAATTATCAGGCACCCTGGGTAACTGCATTCTTTCTCGTTGAAACCTGTCTACAAATTCACGGAGTAGTTCCGTGTCTCCTTATTTTATTTTGAATATGTCTTCTATTCTCTTCTAAACTTTTTGTGCACCAGAGTGTGCTTTTATAAACGAATCTGCAAGCTCAGCAAAAGAGTTAATAGATTTTCTGGGGGAAGAGAATACCAGGTTAGGGCCCCTTTGGTAAGTGTTTCACTAAATTTTTTGACAAGGACTGATTCAATCTCTTGTTTTGTTAAGTCATTGCCTTTTACCCCAGTAGTGAAAGCAGTCACATGGTCACGTGGGTCAGTTGTTCCATCATATTTGGTAACGTTAGGCATTTTAAACTTCTTGGTTATAGGCAAGGTGCCGCACTTGGCTTCCAAGGTTGTTGAGAGTACCTATCAACATCAATGCCTTTGATGATAGGTGGTACTCCCGGAATTTGTTCGATGCGATCGTTCTGTTCCTTCATCTGTTTCTTCATGGTTAGCAGTAAATTTTGTAATTCTGAGTTATTACATATACCTGATTTCGTTTCAAGAGATTCATTAGGAGTATCTTCTCTTCCTGAGTTGCCAACCCAAATTGAGGATTTTCCATGGTGATGGTATTATTGGGAGGTGGTGTTGGCGGTGTAGGTAACGCTGCCGGTAATCCTCTCGTAAATTCTTGCAAAGCTTGGCTCACATACTCTGGAATCATTTTCTTTACACGATCTTGTTCCATAGTTTGATCATTATCAACATTGTTGTTATTGGATCTTTCTGGTGATTGTTCCCTTGAACCACGTGGGGTCCCTGAAGGCGATGGAACTGGGGTTCCACTCCGTTGCTGGTTGTTGTCTTTGGAGTTTGACATATTTCAGAGGATATCACCTTAAAGGAAAATAAAGATTATTAGATTCCCAGTAACGGAACCAATTTGTTTAACCAAAGAATTAGACCCTTTGACTAAAGCTATTTTTAAGATGAATACGGGTTACTCATAATCAAGGAAATAGAGAAAAATGAATAACAGACAATATTTCAGAAATATAGAAAAGCGAAGTCAATTATATTCGAGAATCAGGTGCCTTTACAAGCTATATTCCCCTCCCTTATATATGAGATTCTTATAACGTACAAATCTTGCTATGGTTACTCATTAATGACTAATTATGACATTAATGAGGCGTTTACAAAGAATAACGGTAATTGGGGTACAATTACATAACGTTCGAGTAATCAATTGTGGGTCTTTGAATTTGCCCATAGCTTTGTCTAGATTCAGTCTGACCGTGCCTCTCCCCTGTTTTGATCAGGTTGAGTTTTCCGTGGCTGATAAGCTCGAGGGTTTACTGAATCGTGCCTCTATGTTTCGTACCTCTTCAAAGAATCACATCCAGCTGTCGTGTTTTCCTGTGTCCACGTGACTGTCTGAGTTGTCAAAAGTTGGCTTACGTGTGAAACTCGTTTTTACCAATACAAGCGGGTTGCACACCGCAACAAAGAGTGATAAGGGTGGACAAGTGGGATCGGGTTGCACGCCGCAACAGAAGAAATGTCACAACCCAATTTCCCCTCCGTTGGGTATCGTGACGGCACCTAGTCTTAAGGACTAGGTAAGCTAGTCATTATTAAACATTAATCATAATACAAGAATCATTTAAGTTGTCACGAGCCAATTTCCCCTCCGTTGGGTATCATGACGGCACTTAGTCTTAAGGACTAGGTAAGCCTGTCATTATTAAACGTTAATCATAATACAAGAATCATTTAAGTGTTTTTTTTAAATAAGTCTCTACACCTTACACCTCTTCCCAAAATTAGGTAAGTACAAGTCATAAGCTTTACAGAGTTTACACTAGAATGCCTAAATACCACTGTTCTGGAACAAGTTCAACATTGTATAAGCAAAATAAGACGGTGACTCCGAAACCCCCGAATGCTGGAGCGATTTTACCTTGAGTCTCCACAATAGAAACCGTGCTGCTAACTATCGATCGACCGACTATGCAAAACCTGGAATCTGCAGAAAAATGTGCATAAGTGTAGTATGATCACACCACAGCGGTGCCCAGTTAGTATCAAGGCTAACCTCGGTGAAGTAGTGACAAGGACTAGTCAAGCCACCCACTGGTCTAATAAAACGAACAGGAATAAATATAGAAAATGACGGAATATGACATATATACAAAGGTTACACAATATAGTTAACTACATAACAATGCAATGCGGGAGGAAAACAATAATAAATCGACGGAATATCATAATATTACACAGAAAAATGAACGGGAACACAACCTTCCACCCACCAGTTCATATTAAAGACCTTAAATATATTCGTTTCAAAATAGAAAACTTCTTTCGAAAGGTACCTCCTCCAAATACGTATATATAATTTACAGAAGGAAAGTCTTTAGATGTAATTTCTTCAAGATAAGCATTTTTAAAATATACTTTCCCAATAAATGTATCTCGATCTTAATTTCCGATAGAACAAGTGCACGGTATCACCCTTCGTGCTTTTACTCTCGTCCTTCCCATAGGAATCGACAGATACGACACGTAAATTAAAAAAATTAAGAAAGTAAAAGACATGGACAGTGCAACCACAATTGAGATAAAAGTCAAGTACAGGACAATAATAATAAGTCACACCAAATACGTAAGTACAACAATAGCAGCTCGAAGTAAAGGCACAATGTGTACACGGGGAAACATAAATCACATCATAATGCATGTCCCTCGTCCTCACTTGCACGGAAACAACCTTCGTTCCATGAACTTAGAATAATATGGCACAGTATCACCCTTCGTGCATTAGCACTCAATCACAATATCACACATGACATCACCCTTCGTGCTTTAACAATCAATAACATGGCAGGACATCACCCTCCGTGCTTTTAATTTCGATAATATGGCACGACATCAACCTTCGTGCTTTTACTCTCAATAATATGGAACGACATCACCCTTCGTGCTTTTAATTTCAAAATATGGCACGATATCAGCCTTCGTGGTTTTACTCTCAATAGTATGGCACGATATCACCCTTCGTGCTTTTAATTTCAATAATATGGCACGACATCAACCTTCGTGCTTTACACTCTTTCCTCACATGATAATGAATATAGACAAATGGAACGACATCACCCTTCCTGCTTTACAATCTTCCTCACCCAAACAAATGAATGATAGCATTCAGACAAGGGAATCAACAACATAAACAATAATAGAAACCATACTGTCCCGGCAAGGGAGTCAACAATGGAAACAATATCATCAGCAACATGAACAATAATAGAAACCATATTCTCCCGGCAAGGGAGTCAACGATGGAAACAATATCATCAACAACATGAACAATAATATAAACCATACTGTCCTGGCAAGGGAGTCAACAATGGAAACAATATCATCCCGGCAAGGGAAATAACTATAACCAATCTTGCTTAATTAATTAGCTTCACGAAATAAATCCCAACTTGAATCAATGCTCCGCAATAGGAAATGCCAAGAAAATAGCATCAACATGTATAATCATCAAGTTCGGCCTAAGTAGTGCTTAGTGAAAGATCATATAAATCACAATATACGACCCACAAGCATGCTTGACACCAACATATAATACTCTAATTACTGCTAAACAATTATAGGGCGAGATTATGCTAATTCTAATCAAATAAGTAGTTTATGAAGGAAGATATAGCACGACGGTAGAAAAGGTAAAGTCTTCAGTTAAGTCCATTAAGATCAAATAAGTAACAAAGGAAAACTAAGCAAGTAACTTCTAATCTAAGTTGAAAGAGATGAACTAGCAATCGGAACTCAGATATAGCAAATACAACTTCATACACAGGAATATAAGGACCTAAGAATCCTAAAAGGCCATCCTATTTGCAAATAAGTCCGAGTACACACTCGTCACCTCGCGTACACGGGCTACAATCAACATAGAAGATTCAATCCTAAGGGGTAGTTCCCCTAGACAAGGTTAGGCAAGATACTTACCTCAAAGACGACAATCCGGTACTCTAAAATGAACTTCTCGGGAGAAAAGACCTCTGGACGGCTCAAAATCAATTAACACAACTTCAAAATACACATAAAACATATAAGGAACTATTCTGGATAATAAAGTTTCAGTCTTTACAAAAATATAAAAATCGATGCAAAAGTCGACCCCCGGGCCCGCACCTCGGAACCCCACAAATTTCAAAATCCGGTTACCCATTTCAATACGAGTTCAACCATACAAAATTTACCAAATTTCGATATCATTTGGTCCCTTAAATCATGAATTTTCAACATTGAAATTTTCTTCCAAAACCCACAATTTTTCTAACTCAAAACACAAATTAAATGATAAAAACAAGGAGTAATTCATGGAATATATTTAATTCTAGTTGAAGAACACTTACCCATTCGATTTGTGTGAAAAAACCATCAAAGAATCGCCATGAATTGAGCTCTATAGGTCAAAATTGATAAAAATGGTGAAACCCTCGATTTTGAAAACTTATATTCTGTCCAGGAATTTGTGCATTGCGAACGCGGAGAAGAGGATGCGTTCGCGAAGAAGAAGGAAAATGAAGCTGCCCAGTTGCACTATGCGAACGCGAGGGCAAGCTCGCGAATGCGGAAGAGGAAATGTGGGACCTACGCGAACGCGAATACAACATTGTGAACGAGAAGAGGAATTAATCTATCGCCCCCAGCCCTTGGTTCTACTACGCGAACGCGATGGGATATATGCGAACACGATGAAGGTGAAGGCAGACATTATGCGATCGCGTTCGATTTCACGCGAACGCAATGAAAAAATATTACCCCTCTCCCAGATTACACTTCGTGAACGCGGAGGAGAGGGTGCGAACGCATAGAAGGAAAACCAGCTGACAGACATGAGCAGTGAAAAATAGGAAAAAATTGACCCGAAGCCTATCCGAAACACACTCGGGACCCGGTATAATCACACACACAATTAATATAACCTCAGACGGACTCGCTCGAGGCTTCAAATCACATAAAACAACACTAAAATGACGAATCAAACCAAAAATCAAACTTATGAATTTTCGGATCTTCAAATATCAAAACTCGTGTCGAAACCTATCAATTCAACCCGGAATGACGTGTAATTTTGCAGACAAGTTACAAATCACACAACGGAACTACATCCATTCCCGGAATTTCATTCCGATATCAAAATTTTACCTATCGGCCGAAATCGCCGAAATTCTAATATTCGCCAAATTACCTCAAATTACTCTACGGACCTCCAAAATCAATTCTGGACGCGTGCCTAAGTCCAAAATCACCATGCGAAGCTGTTGACATTGACCAAAACTCATTCCGAGGCCGTTTGTACAAAAGTCAAACCTCCGGTCAACTTCCATCACTTAAGCTTCCAAAAATTGAAATTTGCCCCCCAATTCGACTCCGGATTATCCGGTAACTGAAACCAACCATGCACACCGGTTGATATACAAAATGTGAAGCTCTTCATGACCTTACGCCACCGAATGGAGTTTAAATTCTCAAAATGACCGGTCGGGTCGTTACATTCACCCCTCTTAAAACAAACGTTCGTCCTCGAATGTGCCAAGATTCACCTCGAACTCATCCAATCACTGATTGCACACTTCCAACACACACCCGCGGGTGATCCCACGTCACCCCAACCTACATAAGCCTGATGGCACAATCACAACTGCAATATAGCCTTCCCATTACCGTCGATAAGCCTCATACCTCAATTTCTCACCTTCTACTCATTTCCAAATGACCCAATTCTAAATCCATACCCGGCATTAGCCTCAACCAGCTGCATTAACTCATGAATATACCCATAAGGTACGACCACACAATATAACACATCACACATGGGTTCAAAATGACACTTTTGATCACAATAGCTGCCCGAAATCAACTTAGTATTTGCAATTAGCCACACATCTGAAAGAACTCTATTTCCAAGCCCCATAGTACTGATAATGATGCAATAAACACGAAGACCTCATTATTAGACACCCGAATCATAGAGCCACAACTAACACCACCGGGCACACATCCCGCAAGCTAAACTAAAGAAGCACATAACAAAATAACTGAATATGAAAATAGAAACATATAAAGGAACTATCAAACAAGCCCATAGGCACGGCTCTCTATCAATACTGACTGACAAAAGCAATATAACGAGGAAGAAGCAAAATATATGAACAAATCACAAGGATCCCATCCTGATAAAATTTTCACCGTGGTACTCAGCCCGGTCCAAACATATCGAATCACAAATATCACGAGGACCTCGTCCTTAACTCTAAATCGCATACCGAAAATATATCATACCAATTGAAATTCCCCACTAACTCATCTCGACTGATAAAATCATAGCGCTCGCTGAACTCACATCTCGATGGAGTATCAAATCACAGCTCGTAAGCAAAAAACTTAGGAAAATCACATTAAACCTACCATGATGAACAACAAGGACTCACTTCTAGTCTCACCACTCTCAATGATGAATATAACAACAATAGACACGGGTTACCACTCATAGAATCTCCCAACTGGAGCAATCATGAAAAAAAAATAAAGTGCAAAACGTGAATCTCACTTATCATTAAAGCAACCAATAAGGGAAACTCATCCCGACCAACAGAACTATAATGAAATACAAATGGTGCCCCTCTTTAACACATCAAAACATACCCGGGAGATAATATCTGGCACAACGGCCTCTAGTTTACTATATGAAACACATCAATGGGTCGGGCCTCCCCCTCTTGGACGCCCTTTACTCACCTGAATACCCTGCTATAACACACATGCCTGAATCCTGGAATAATCTCTCACCCTGTGGCTAACATCTCCAAGCTCAAAACAACCTCTCTGCCGACGTGGCTGTGGAAGCCATACAATACTAGTACTCTGAGATCCATGAGTACCTGAAACCCCATGCACAGCTTGTAATGCAAACTGAACTGGCTTACCCACAAAACCCCTACTGTGGGGTACCCTGCTTCCATAGTAAGGACTAGTAGATTTCTCCGATCTACGAGGCCTCCTTGCCTCCCTGGACTCTCTCTCCTGATCTCGTTTGTCCTCTCGCTCCCGATCCCACATGCTCTCTAATCGACGAGTGATCCCTACTACCTGCTGAAATAAGGCATCCGACTCTAACTCTCGAGTCCTGCTGAACCTAATATCATGCCTGAGTCCCTCAATAAATCTACGGACTCGCCTCCTAACTGAAGCAACCATGTGAGGTACATAACTGGCCAACTCACTGAATCTAACGGCGTACTCTAATACTGACTTAATGCCCTGACGCAAATGCTCAAACTCCGTGCATCATGCATCTCGGAGGGATTGGAGTGCAAACTCCCTCCAAACATCTCTGAAACCTGTATCCATGCAAGTGAAGGTGACTCGGCCGGGCTACCCCAACTCATATACCGACCACTGCTGACAAACTGCTCCTCGAAGCTGAGATGTGACAAAAACAACTCCGCTCGTCTCCACAATACCTGAAGTAAGAAAAATATAGTGACACTCCTCCAGGAAACCCTGGGCATTATCTGTCGCTAATCCACTGAAAGATAGGAGGGTGGTACTTCCTGTATCTCTCAAGTCCAAGGTGTTCTTCCTCCAATGCTGCTGCCCTAACCGCAGCTGAACTGAAACCACATGCTGTGTTGCCATGATAATTGGAACCTGACCAACATGATCTCGCTGCTCTGGAGTGTAGATGGTGGGAGTCTGAACTCCTCCCTGATCTGTGAAGTAGCTGGTGCACTAGAATCAAACCCGCCTGAGTCAATGTACCAATTATACTCAAAAAATGCGCCCAGATCTCCTGACATCCGGGGTAGCAACGGGCACCTCCAGTACCTGTCCCCCAACTGGAATTACTGGCGGCTCCTCAACGGCTGCTCTGGTAGGCATCTTAACTGCGGCACGTGTGCCTTGTTGGCCTCTGTCTCTGACCCTTGCGACATTTCTTTCAGGGTAACATCATCAGGAACCGCAGCTTGTGTTCTCACCATCGGTGAGAGAATGGAACAAGAAATTTCAAATTTCAAGATCAAATAACTCGCACGATGGGAATGAAGGAAGTGAAATTGTCCTAATAGTTCCGTAGCCTCTCGAAGATAAGTATAGACGTCTCTGTACCGATTCGCAAGATTCTAGCAAACTCGCTTATGACTCGTAGCACCTATGAACCTAGAGCTCTGATACCAACTTGCCACGACTCAATTTCCCCTCCGTTGGGTATCGTGAAGGCACCTAGTCTTAAGGACTATGTAAGCCTGTCATTATTAAACATTAATCATAATACAAGAATCATCTAAGTTGTCACGACCCAATTTCCCCCCCCCCCCCCCCCCCCCGTTGGGTATCGTGAAGGCACCTAGTCTTAAGGACTAGGTAAGCCTGTCATTATTAAACATTAATCATAATACACATATCATTTATGTGTTTTCTTTTTAAATAAGTCTTTACACCTTACACATCTTCCCAAAACCCAGTAAGTACAATTCATAAGCTTTACAAAATTTACACTAGAATTCCTAAATAACACTGTTCTGGAACAAGTATAACAATGTATAAGCAAAATAAGACGGTGACTCTGAAACCCGCAAATGGGGGAGCGGTTTTACCTTGAATCTCCACAATAGCAACCGTGCTGCTAACTATCGATCGGCCGACTATGAAAAACCTAGAATCTGCACAAAAATGTGCAGAAGTATAGTATGAGCACACCACAGCGGTGCCCAGTAGGTATCAAGGCTAACCTCGGTGAAGTAGTGACGAGGACTAGTCAATACACCCACTGGTCTAATAAAATGAACATGAATAAATATAGAAAATGAAGGAATATGACATATGTACAAAGATTACACAATGTAATTAACTACATAACAATGCAATGCGGGAGGAAAACAATAATAAATCGACAGAATATCATAATATTACACAGAAAAATGGATGGGAACACAACCAAAAAACCGAAACCCACAATACAGTAAGAACAAGTAATAACTCAACACTGCGATAATCTCAACCTCTAACCTTAGCCAACAACTCCAACAATTTAATCAAACCTTCGAATACAGCCTTTCGCCCACCAGTTTATATTAAATACCTTATATATATTCGTTTCAAAATAGGAAACTTCTTTTGAAAGGTACCTCCTCCGAATACGCATATATACTTTACAGAAGGAAAGTCTTTAGATGTAATTTCTTCAAGATAAGCGTTTTTAAAATTTACTTTCCCAATAAATGTATTTCGAACTTAATTTCCGATAGAGCAAGTGCACGACACACCCTTCGTGCTTTTACACTCGCCTTTCCCATAGGAATCGACAGATATGATACGTAAATTAAGCAAATTAAGCAAGTAAAAGACATGGACAGTGCAACAACAATTGAGATAAAAGTCAAGTATAGGACAATAACAATAAGTCACACCAAATATGTAAGTACATCAATAGCAGCTCGAAGTAAAGGCACAATGTGTACACGGGGAAACAGATATCACATCATAATGCATGTCCCTCATCCTCACCTGCACGGAAACACCCTTCGGGCCATGAACTCACAATAATATGGCACGGCATCACCCTTCGTGCATTAGCACTCAATCACAATATCACGCATGGCATCACCCTTCGTGCTTTTACTCTTAATAATATGGCACGATATCACCCTTCGTGTTTTTAATTTCGATAATATGACACGACATCAACCTTCGTGCTTTTACTCTCAATAATATGGCACGACATCACCCTTCGTGCTTTTAATTTCAATAATATGGAATGACATCATCCTTCATTCTTTTACTCTCAATAATATGGCACGACATCACCCTTCGTGCTTTTAATTTCAATAATATGGAATGACATCATCCTTCATTCTTTTACTCTCAATAATATGGCACGACATCACCCTTCGTGCTTTTAATTTTAATAATATGGCACGACATCAACCTTCATGCTTTGCACTCTTTCCTCACATGATAATGAATATAGAGAAATGGCACGACATTACCCTTCGTGCTTTACACTCTTCCTCACCCAAACAAATGAAATGATAGCATTCAGACAAGGGAATCAATAATAGAAACCATAATGTCCCGGCAAGGGAGTCAACAATGGAAACAATATCATCAGCAACATGAATAATAATAGAGACCATACTGTCCCGGCTAGGGAGTCAACAATGGAAACAATATCATCAACAACATGAACAATAATAGAAACCATACTGTCCCGGCAAGGGAGTCAATAATGGAAACAATATCATCCCGGCAAGGGAAACAACTATAACCAATCTTGATTAATTAATTAGCTTCAAGAAATAAATCCCAACATGAATCAATGTTCCGCAATAGGAAATGCCAAGAAAATACCATCAACATGTATAATCATTAAGTTAGGCCTAAGTAGTGCTTAATGAAAGATTATATCAATCACAATATACAACCCACGGGTATGCTTGACACCAACATATAATACTCCAATTACTGCTAAACAATTATAAGGCGAGATTATGCTAGTTCTAGTCAAATAAGCAGTTTATGAAGGAAGATATAACACGACGGTAGAAAAGGTAAAGTCTTCAATTAAGTCCATTAAGATCAAATAAGCAACAAAGGAAAACTAAGCAAGTTCTAATCTAAGCAGAAAGAGTTGAACTAGCTATCTAACTCAGATATAACAATTACGACTTCATACACAGGGAATATAAGGACCTAAGAATCCTAAAAGGTCAACCTATTTGCAAATAAGTCCGAGTACGCACTCGTCACCTCGCGTACACGAACGCAATGAAAAAAATATTGCCCCCTCCCAGATTACACTTCGTGAACACGGAGGAGAGGGTGCAAACGCATAGAAGGAAAACCAGGTGACAGACATCAGCAGTGAAAAATAGGAGAAATTTGACCCGAAACCTATCCGAAACACACTCGAGGCCCCCGAGACCCCATGTAATCACACACACAAGTAATATTACCTCCCACACGGACTCACTCGAGGCTTCAAATCACATAAAAGAACACTAAAACGACGAATCAAACCAAAAATCAAACTTATGAATTTTTGGATCTTCAACCTATCAATTCAACCCGGAATGACGTGTAATTTTTTAGACAAGTCACAAATAACACAACGGACACCTACAGCCATTCCTGGAATTCCATTCCGAGCCCGATATCAAAATTTTACCTATCGGCCAAAATCACTGAAATTCTAATTTTCGCCAAATTACCTCAAATTACTATACGGACCTCCAAAATAAATTTTGGACGTGCGCCTAAGTCCAAAATCACCATACAAAGCTGTTGAAATTAACCAAAACTCATTTCGAGGCCGTTTACACAAAAGTCAAACCTCTGGTCAACTTCCTTCACTTAAGCTTCCAAAAATAGAAATTTACCCCCAGTCGACTCCAGATTATCTGGTAACTGAAACCAACCACGCACGCCGGTCGATATACACAATTTGAAGCGGTTCATGACCTTACGCCACCGAACGAAGTTTAAATTCTCATAACGACCGATCGCGTCATTACAAGAAATAAGGGTCATATATATAGGGAGGAGCAAAAAAGGGTGGACATGTGGGAACAGGTTATGCGCCAAAATAAGGAGAAATAAGGGAGGACATTTATGTTTTACTGAATTTAAACACAAGGATTTGAAACTTACTGTTTTACTTTACTGTTTATCATATTATGTACTGATGGTTGTTTCAAAGTGGAATTTGGAAATTTGGAAACTTATGTGAGAATTGGTTATAGTTAAGTCCTGAAAAAGGTGGCTGAGTTATTTTATTCATTTCTACAGATTATTATTTTGTTAGGTTTAGAATTTCCTTCTTGCTTTTTTTTATATATTGTTCACAGGTTATATTGTTAATGCCCCGTCGTAGCCTCGTCACTACTTCGTCGAGGTTAGGCTCGACACTAACTCAGTACATGGGGTCGGTAGTACTGATACTACACTCTGCACTTCTTGTTCAGATCCAGGTATCAGCTAGAGTTGAGTTTCGATTAGTAGCTGAGTATTTACACGGAGACACGAGGTAGATCTGCTGGCGTCCGCAGATTCGTGGAGTCTTCCCTTATTATTTAGATTGATGTTTTATTTCATTCAAAACAGAGATATATTTCTTTCAGCCCATTTATTTGTGGTACTCTTTAGTAGTTCATGAATTGTGACACCAGGCCCTAGGTAGTTATTCATTTTAGTAATGGTTCATGGTTCGTATCATTTTTTTAAAATATTATTCATAAAGTCACTTATTGGGAATTTTCAGATTTCCTGTTTATTTTAAATTGTTCTTTTCTGTTAAGTAAACTTTTAAAGTAAATGGTTAGTGAACTTCTAACATTGGCTTGCCTAGCAAGTATTGTGTTAGGCGCCATCACGATTCTGTGGGTTGGGAATTTGGGTCGTGACAAGTTGGTACCACAACACTAGGTTGCTTAGGTCTCACAATTCACGAACAAGCTTAATAGAGTCTGAAGGATCGGTACAGAGATGTCTGTATTTATCTCTCAGAGACTATAAAGTAAGGAATAATTTCACTTCTATTCTACTCTATCATGCGAATTTATTCTATCATTGATGGTTGAACTCATCTATTCTTGTTCTCTCACAAAACTCAACAACATGCAATGCATCTACAACCGGAAAAGAAATGGAGCCCCAATGATAGCTACAATTAGGGGAAGAGGCAGAGGCAGAGCTCAGTCTAGAGCTCGAACATCAGCACCTATTGTAGGGCCTCAAATGGATCTAGAAATGGAGGTTCTAGCCCAACCGACACATGTTGGACTAGTCAGGTTCCAGAAGGATTTATAGCTATTGAAGTATTGCAAAACATGGGACCAAGTTGAAAGCAACGAGATTTATTTATATGGGTTGTGAAGTTTAACGTTGTGGATTATCAGACGTTGTAACCTATGACATCGTGCCAAAAGGGGATGTCCACCGTTAAGAAATAGATTGCGAGGTCAGGTATTATATCAGTTTATGCTGGGAATGTACAAGGTCTGAGATTTTGCAGGAGATAAAGCTGGGACTTGCGGTTTGTCCGCCTCCTTAATAACCCTATACCTCAGCACCAAAGGAGTTATATAAACAACTTTGAATCTACAGGAGGTCTACTCAGCGTGGAAGTTATGATTGATGATTTTAGGGTAGCATAGCAATGTTGGGTTAACATAGTAAAATAAGGAATTGGCCGCCGGTGTTTGTTGCAAGCCTACGAAGAGGGCGACCAGCCATTGCAACGCCAACTACTTGGATCAGTTCTCACAAATGCTATTGATAGAATTTGTTTCTCAGACTTATTAAAGGACTCAATTATGATCGTAAAATTTTGTACGACTCAGGGCAGGTTGATACTTTATTTTGGCTAGTGGTAGAAATTGCCTAGATGTTAGAGTGTGTCCAGGATGAGGAAAATAGGAAGCTAAGGAGACTAAGAGGTCTAGAGGTTCTAAAAGATTCAGTAGGTTCTACTTTGCAACAACAAATTATTATGGCAGGGTCTCGGGCAATCGGCCAACCCAGTTCACCTATCTGATTACTCGGGGTGCTCCGATGGGTTCTTTTAATGCATCATCGTTACAAGATTCCCACAACGATTGTTCCACTTATTTGGCATAAACTCGGTATGAGCAGCCAAACCCGCAAAAAAAGGAGTTGCTATGAATGTGGCGATACTAGAGACATCCGGAGAATATTGTCCCAAACTTTGGGGAGACATATTTCATCAGAGTACTCACGCTATGTGCCCCATTGCAGTTACAACTCAACTTTCATGACAAGCAGGGAGAAGGGGTCAGAATGTCGAAGGTGGAGGTCAGACTCCTAGAGGTGGAGACCCAGCCTGTTGATGTATTTTCTATGGTAGGGCTGAGGTCGCTACATAAGATGGTATCATTACAAGTACAATTTCTAGTTATTATAAAATGACAATTTCCTTAACTTGATTCAGTTATGAGTATCTAATAAAGTCCTCCAAATATGCTCCACTCATGGGTGTGCTTCGTAACCCTGAAATCTACTTATGTGAATACTTGTATTGAGAAATTCTATGGAGATAGCTATGTCTATCAGTATGTGTTATGATTTTGTTTAACGGAAAATATTTAAAAGAAAAAAAGAAATGTTATTATTGGCATGATGTGCATAGTACTTGTGATTCAGAACTGAGGACGAGATCCTCACATTTTAATATGATTTGATGTGTTTAAATCGGGCTACGAGCTGCAGTGGAAGTTATATAAGGACAGAAAAATTCTTGTGTTTAATTTCTCCCTTGTGAAATTAAAATTTGTACTATAGTACTAATAGGGAGTCATGCCTTTTAGGCTTATTTGAAAATCTTTGTACAAAAATTATCTGTGCATAATTTGCCAAGTTCGTGTTATAATTATTGAGCTTTAAGCTACAAGGTAGGTGCCCGCCCATGTGGCATTAAATAAGACACGTTAATTCGGGTAAATAATTATGAGGTCTTCATATATCGCATCTCGTTATCAGTATTGTGAAGGGTTGAAAGGGGATTATTATTACGTGAAGTTATTTGGTGATTCTGTAATTTGATTATGAACAACTATTAAGATCATAATGAACGAAAAGGGTGTTCCATACAAATGGTCGGACGAGTGTGGGTTGAACTTTCAGAAGCTCAAGATTGCTTTGGTACGGCGCCAGCGTTAGTGTCGCCCACGAGTTCAGAATTATGCATGGTGTATTGTGGTTCATCTCGTATTGGATTAGATGCAATATTAATGCATGATGGCAAGGTGATTGCATATGTGTCTCGACAATTGAAGGTTCATAATGAGAATTATCATGTCCATGACTTAGAGTTGGAAGCCATTGTTCACGCATCAAAAATATGGAGGCACTATCTTTATGGTGTGCCGTGTGAGGTATACACGGATCATCGCAGTCTTCAGTACTTGTTCAAGCAAAAGGATCTTAACTTGAGGTAGAGGATATGGTTAGATCTATTGAAAGATTATAACGCCACTATATTGTACCATCCGGGGAAGGTCAAAGTGGTGGCTGATGCATTGAGTAGGAAGGTAGTGAGTATGAGCATCAGAGACCCGGTGGTTTGCTTCAACAGATAGAGATTCCTGAGTGGAAGCGGGAGCGTATCACTATGGACTTCGTTGTTGGATACCCACAGACTCAGAGGAAGTTCGGCGCAATTTGGATTATTGTGGATAGGATGACTAAATCAGCACATTTCATTCCAGAGGTATATATTCGAGAGATTGTTCTCCTTCATGGTGTGACCGTGTCTATCGCTTCTGATCGAGGTACGCAGTTTACCTCGCACTTTTGGAGGACATTTCAGCGAGAGTTGGGTACACGAGTTGAGTTGATCATAACATTTCATCCTCAGAGGAACGGGCAGTCCGAGCGTACTATTCAGATTCTAGAGGATATGCTCCGCGTTTGTATTATTGACTTTGGAGGTTCTTGGGATCAATTCTTGCCGTTAGCGGAGTTTGACTATAATAATAGCTACCAGTCGAGCATTCAAATTGCTCCCTATGAGGCATTATATGGTAGACGGTGCAGGTCGCTAGTTGGATGGTTTGAGCCGGGAGAGGCTCAGTTATTAGATACATACTTAGTTCAAGAGGCCTTAAATAAGGTCAAGATTATACAGGATCGACTTCGTGCAGCTCAGTCCAGGCAAAAGAGTTATGCCAACCGTAAGGTTCGTGCTGTGGCATTCATGGTTGGGGAGAGGGTATTACTTCGGGTATCGCCCATGAAGGGTGTTATGAGATTTGGGAAGAAGGGTAAGTTGAGCCCTAGGTATATCGGGCCATTTGAGATTCTTGATAGAGTGGGGGAGGTAGCTAATAGACTTGCGTTGCCTCTAGGGTTATCCTCAATTCATTCGGTATTTCATGTTTCTATACTCTGAAAATATCATGGTGACCCGTCCCACGTGTTAGATTTCAGCTATGTCCAATTGGACGAAGATTTAACTTATGAGAAAGATCCAGTAGCGATTTTTGACCGGCAAGTCCGTCAGTTGAGGTCAAAGAGTTATCCTTCAATTTGAGTGCAGTGGAAGGGTCAGTCCGTTGAGCCAGCTACTTGGGAGTCCGAGTCGGACAAGCAGAGTAGATATCCACACTTGTTTGCCAGTTCAGGTAATTTTCTATGTCCGTTTGAGAACGAACGTTTGTTTTAGAAGTAGAGATTGTGATGACCAAAAGGGTCATTTTACGAATTTAAATCTCCATTCCAGGCTCATTAACCTTAAAAAGACTAATTTTAATTACCTCAATTTGCGTGCGCAGTCCGAGCGTGAATCCGGAAACCTTTATGTGAAAATATAAGAAATAATAATTTTTGGAGTTAAATTTTAATTTTTAGTTGACTTTGGTCAACATTTTGATTAAATGGACCCGAATCCGTGTTCTGACGGTCCCGGGAGGTCCGCAGTAAAATATGGGACTTGGGCGTATGCCCGAAATTGAATTGCGTGGTCCCTAGCTTTAGAAATCAATTTTCTAAGAAAATTGTTGTGCTGGATCTTTAGTAAAATAAAAAAATAAATTCATGTTTGAAACCATTGGTATTGGGCCCGTATTTTGGTTCCGGAGCCCTGTACAAGTTTGTTATAATGTTTAAGTACTATCTGTGGAATTTAGTGAATATTGGAGTTAATTTGACATGATTCGGACGTCCGTTTGAGAAAATAGTGGAATTTAAGTGTTTTTGAGAAAATCATGAGTTCTGAGGTTAAATTCGTAGTTTTAGGTGTTATTTTGTGATTTGATCGCATGAGCAAGTCCGTTTGATGTTTTTAGACTTGCGTGCATTTTTGGTTTAGAGCTCCGAGGGCTTGGGTGAGTTTCGGGTAGGCTACGAGATGTTTTAAACTTAGAATTCTCTGTTGTTTTTACTGTTCTGGTGCACAATCAATTTGTTCTTCTCATTCGCATTACTCCACTCGCGAACGCGTAGAGTAGAATTTGCACTGGGGTCCTTTTGTGCTATGCAAACGCGTGGCCCTGGACGCGAACGTGAAGCACTGGGGGGAGACCCTTCGCGAACGCGACAAGGCCATCACGAACACACAGGGTTAAGTGGGCCTGGGGAGTGGACCTGTTTCCTTCTATGCAAACGTGGTCAATACCCCGCGAGCGGGAAGGCCACTGGTCCTACTTTTATGCGAACGCATTCGTTCCCATGCGAACGCGAAGGCCTTTGGTCCAGTACCCTCCGCGAACGCAGCAGGACCATCGCTATCGTGATGGACACCTGCCCAGCTATATAAAATAAATTTCAAAAATGGGCATAACCTATTTTCTTCATATTTTCGAACTACAAAGACCTAGTGGCGATTTTCTTCACACTAATTCATCCCCAAAGTGTTGGTAAACAATTCTAAACTCTTCTGTTTCAATTACCCAATATTTTTCATCACTTTTCAATCAAAAATTAAGAGTTTTCATGGGAGAAATTGGGGGTTTGGGTAGAATTAGGAAATTTTGTAAAAATCTAATTTTGACCTCGAATTGGGGTCGGATTTCACAATTAATTGTATATTCGGGCTCGGGGGTGAATGGGTAAACGGAATTTGATCCAAACCTCGAGTCTGGACCAAGCGGGCTCGGGGTCAATTTTTTTAATTTTTTTAGAAAACTTAGGAAAACAATAATTTTTCAGTAAAGTTAGTTCCTTTAGCATAAATTAATGATATTAAACTAATTATGATTACATTCGAGCGGGTTAGAAGCAAACTCAAAAGGAAAAGCGGTAATTGAGCAGTGAGTGACCTGCGAATTTGAGGTAAGTGTTTGGTCTAAGCTTGACTTGACGGAATAGGAATCCCCAAATTAAATGCTATGTAAATTTGCATGTGTGTGGTGTATAGGTGAGGTGACGAGTATCTATGCACCACCAATTACTTGTTGAACATGATCCCTTCCCCATTTCCAATTTAATTGATCCCTAGTTTAATTGTTTAATGATCATTGATGCCTTCATGTCTACTTGGTTTGTCAACTTATTGTTAAACATTGTTTCAAGTATTTTGATAGTGTTTTTTTGGTAATTAAACTTTTATTACCACGTAAATATTTTCAAGTATATCAAACTAAGTTTGGAGAACGGCCCCAAACTTAGTACAGTCTCATCTTCACTACACCTCTAAGGATAAAAGTTGAAACTTTTCAAAATATTCCTCAATCTATTTTGTCTATAGAATATACAATGAATATCTACAACTAACTGTCTAGCAATGTCTTCGCTGCTTCTTCTTTCCTGCTGAAATACTCGTCGATTCCTTTCCAACCATAAGTGATATACTGCTTCAGTCATGTTTATCCTATATATCATAGTTTTGGAACTTTTGCCTTTAACATGCTCTATTGCCCATTTAAGCTCCTCATCCCAGCCTTCTAGTCTTCGTGTGATGCCTAGCCATGTTAATATTCTTCTCCAAATATCTGCTGAGAATGGACAAGCAAAGAAAATATGCTTGTGACTTTCCAACTCATGCTCACACAGTGGACAATTTGGACTTACTTGTATCCCCCAACTGATTAGTCAATCTTTTGTATATAAATTCCCCTGCATTATGAGATACAAAATGAATTTCCATTTTGGACAGCTTCTATTATTGCATAGCAATCGACCCCATTTCACCTTTGTTAAGACCCCTCTCAGTTGTTTGTACATTTCTCTTATGGAAAATGAATCAGTCATCAACATCATTCCAGTGTTCAAGCCTGCTTTATTCAAGTATTTCCCATCTTTCAATACTCCCTTATGATCCATGAAGCTTGTTTTGCATATACTTCCCATGGATCCCTTCCTTTGACATAATAGGAATGCACCCATTTTATCCACAACTTGTCCTTCTTTTTACAAAGATTCCATAGATGTTTCAACAAAGCTACTCTATTCCATGTACTAAGATCTGTAACATTGAAAACTCCTTTGGTTTTAGGCCTGCACAACTTGTCCCAATCACTAAAGCCTTCTTGCTCGAACTAGTATCACCAGTCCATAGGAACTTCCTACAAATGGCTTCAACCATTTGAATGATCTTTTTTGGCAGGGGAAATATTTGTGACCGGAAAGACTGGATAGCTATAAGTACACTTTTAATCAATTGTAGCCTCCAGGCATAACTTAGAAACTTCACTGTCAAGTGCCTAATTCTCCCCAACATTTTGTCCAATAAAGATTGATACTGGCTTATTGATAACCTCTTTGAGCTCAAAGGAACACCTAAGTATCGAAAAGGGAGTTCACCTGTAGTGAAGCCAGTCATCTGAATGATCTCTTGCTGTGTTGCAATTGGAACTCCTACAAAATATATGCAACTTTTGTTTTGGTTTGGCACTAGTCCTGAAGCTTGTGAGAAACTATTAAAACATTCATATAACAACTGCACAGACACCCTTTCTCCACGGCACAAAAGTAGCAGATCATCAGCAAAACTGAGTTGGACAATACTCAGTTTTTCACACGTTGGGTGATAATTGAAGTTAGGATGTTCCTTCAGTTTGTTCAAAATTCTAGTCAAGTACTCCATTGCTAACACAAAAATCAATGGAGACATAGGATCTCCCTGTCTCACACCCCTGTTTGCTTCAAATGGAATAGTTGGACTACCATTAATATTAATAGAGTATGACACTGTTTTGATGCATTCCATAATCCATCCTATAAAATTTTTAGGAAAGCACAGTCCATCTATTACTTGTTCCAAAAACACCCATTCAAGTGAGTCATATGCCTTTTGCATGTCAATCTTGATCATGCATCTAGGTGATACCGCTTTCCTACCATAACCTTTTATCAACTCATGGCTAAGTAAGATGTTGTCAATCAAGCCTCTGCTAGGTACAAATGTTGCCTGGCTCTTATCCACCAGTGTGTTCATTACTAGCATCATTCTACTTGTCAACAATTGGGATATGATCTTGTATAGGGTAGTGCAACAAGAGATTGGTCTATATTCTTTAATTGAGGTTGGGTTTTTTTACTTTGGGAATAAGTGTAACTATTGTGCAGTTGATTGGTTTAAACATTCTTCTAGTACTAAAGAACCACGAAATTACATTTTCTATCTCATCTCCAGTAGTATTCCATGCTCTCTTGAAAAAGCATGCATTAAATCCATCTCCTCCAGGTGCCTTCATGTCATCAATACTCTTAAGAGCTATGAGCTCCATTTTCTATCTTCTACTTAGGACTGTTCCATTTCTTATCCACCCAGTATGGATAGCAGGCATACTTCCACAGTCAGATCTTAGTAGTTGTTTGTAGAAACCAACCACTTCAGCTTCAATTTCCTTACAATCTGTCAAGACTTTACCATTACTGTCATTGAGCTTTGTAATTTGGTTATGAGCTTTCCTTCCTTTCATTCTAGCAAAGAAGTAAGCACTATTAGTATCACCCAAATGTAACCCACTATATTCTTGACTTCTATTTGTAAATAGACTCCTCAATCTTATCCCACTTCTCCAGTTTGAATAACATTTCTTTATCTTCTTCAAATAAACTTGTTGGTGCATTATGAGTTCTCATTTTTCCTTGTATGTACTACATGCCTTCTCTTATACTGCTTATCTTCTGTCTAACATTCATAAACTCTTTTATGTGTAGTTGCTTCAGAGCTACTTTCTACCATATAGCTTCCATAGTCCATGCCTTCCATTTCCAGTTAGCCTCCACAATCTTCCCAAAATCAGGATGATCAGCCATACAGTTGTAGAATTTGAATGGTCTTTTCTTGTTATCACAGTTCACATCTATCTCAATGCCCATAGGAGAATGATTTGAGAAAAGAGGATTCATTACATGGACTTTTCTAGGAGGCATGTTGAGCATCCAGTTATAATTGACAAGTGCTCTATCAATTCTACTAAATACATGGCTATTTGTCCATGTAAATGACCTACCTACTATAGGCAGTTCTGCCAGGTTACACTCTTCCACTACTTCTCTAAAGTCCTTTGTTTCATTATCCTGTACATCTCTACCATTCATTCTGTCATCAGTCCCCAAGATTGAGTTGAAGTCTCCCATTAATAGCCAAGGCCCCCTGACTTTCCTCTTTACATTCCTTACTATATCCCATAGTATTTTCCTATCATGCACACTGTGTAGCCCATATACTGCAGAGAAATAGAACTCTTTATTGCTTTTTATAATCTCCACAACCCCATGTATAAGCTGTGAATACCTTTCTAGCATTGTAAATTGCAGGACATTTGGATTCTAAATCACCCAAATTCTTCCTTTACATGCATTTGACACATTATGGCACCATTTCCATCCTGGCAATATCTTTGTAATGATCTTATCAGCTTTTGCTTCAGTTACTCTGTGTACATACTCTATAATATCTACTTTATTTTCCTTCATAAACACCTTTAACTCCTTGTGCTTAAATACTTTATTAAAACCCCTAACATTCCATGTGACTAACATTAAACTGTTGGAGTGTTATGCTGTATCATCTCTACCTCCACTCCTCTACTTGTACTGCATTTATCAGTTATTCTCATGCTTTGATCTTGCCCAGACTCCATTAATCTATTAAATCCATCTAGGACTGTTACTTGCTGCCCAGGTATAGATACTTTCTGTCCCTTTGCTGCTGATTCGCTCTTTACTTGTTGCCACATATCATCATTTACTTCATTCTTATCATTTCCCATTTGCTGCTCATTTGATCTCACTAGCACCACCTGTTGTTGATGACTTTGTAGTTTTGTTTCTGTGTTAATAGGCTTCCATTCTATCCTCTATTTTGGAATTGCTTTTTGCTGCTGTTGGCCTATCTTCTTCTCCACTACTGATGTGTTATGCTGTTGTTGTTGACAATTATGCCCTATTTGCATACATTTTGCACAATAGTTTGGTTTCCAGTCATACCACACCTCTTGCACCATGATTCTACCTTTTGGATCCTTCACTTTAAATATTCTTTAGGAGATCATTAGTAACATCAACCTCCACCAAAATCCTTGCATATGAAATTCTTTCAGTATTTGACGTGCAAGCATCCGCATATATGGGCTTTCCTAAATCACTCCCAATTTTACTCAGTGCACTTGCACTCCAGCAGCTCAGAGGTAGGTTGGGTAACTTGACCCATATTGGAATAATCTTCAAATCTTCCTCATAAAAATCGAAGTCAGTAGTTCATTGCTTAATAATTATAGGTATGTTATTAAGCATATGAGGCCCAGAGTACATCACCATATTCCTTTCCTACAGACATGAAAAATTAACGACAAAATACCCTTCATTATGGTAGTATACTCTAGGTTATACTGAAAAACTTCCCTGTCCTGCTATAAACCTCTCCATAGCCCCAATTGTTGGTGATCCACCAATAACATACACTATGGCCGCATATTTCCATTTGGATACTTCACTATCAATATCCTCTTGTATCAATTCAACAATCATTTTACTCTCGAACAGTGTGGGTGGTACATAACTCAGATACATACCTCTTTTAGCTAATTTGTTCTCCTCAAATAGCATCGACCATGTCCTTCCTATTTTTTGTTCTGTCTCTAACTGCAGCTTCCTCTGAGCACCTCCATTCTGAGTTCCTGTTCCATTGATCTTTCCACTTTGGACCTTTCCTAATTCCTGTTCTGCACCTTGAATTTTCTTTTGTTCCAGTCCTTTTGAGCTTAGATCATGATGTATGCTAACCGGAGTTGTCCATTTAACCTCTGGTGTTTTGCTACCTCCACTACGATTTGGTAAGGTTGGCTATAGCTCCAGATCTATTGTTGCATGTGCCTTTCCTTTGATGATTCCTCGACTAGTTCCTTTTCATCAGTAGTGTTGTTATCCTTTGTCCCAACTTTGAGCAATGGAACAGTACCATTACCTCCAATTACTAGAGGTTTAGGTGTAACTGTTCTCACACTTCCTGAATTTCTTCCTTCCATGGAGCTGGTTGTTCCTTAGTCACATTGTGGTACATCTGGTTGAGCTGGTTGTCAATGTTACATTATACAATTTGGTTGGTTTCGCTGTGTAGTGATAATTGGTGAAGTTTCTGAATAGTACAGTTTCCTGTTTATGATAATTGAGATTTAAGTATTGTGAAAGGCTCGGAATCTGATTTGTGAAATTTTATTATAAATAAAGAGATGAAATGTCATTTGTCTGGTGGGAGCGGGTTGCATGCCACAACAAGGAGTAATAAGGGTGGATAAGTGGGATCGAGTTGCACGCCGCAACAGGAGAAATAAGGGTGATATATATATAGGGAGGAGCGATAATGGTGGACATGTGAGATCGGGTTTCACGCCGCAACAAGGAGCAATAAGGGAGAATATTCATATTTTACTGTTTATAAAATAAAGGCTGGAATACTCATTGTTTTATTGTCATTATTTCATATTCTGCTCTTACTGTTATTTAAAGTGAAACTTGTTCTGTTTACAATTGTTGAGACATAAATATTGTGAAGGGATTTGACTTAAATTGTGAAAATGTCTTTATAAATAGATGTGATTGTCTGGCGAGAGCGGGTTGCACGCAGCAACAGGAGAAATAAGGGTGATATATATAGGGAGGAGCAATAAGAGTGGACAAGTGGGAGCGGGTTGCGCTCCGCAACAAGGAGAAATAAGGGAGGACATTTATGTTTTACTGATTTTTAAACACAAGGATTTGAAAACTTACTATTTTACTTTACTGTTATCATATTACGTACTTACGGTTGTTTCAAAGTGGAATTTGGAAATTTGGAACTTATGTGAGAATTGGTTATAGTTGAGGCCTGGAAAAGGTGGCTGGGTTATTTTATTCATTTCTGCAGATTATTGTTTTGTTAGGTTTAGAATTTCCTTCTTGCTTTATTATATATTGTTCACAGGTTATATTGATAATGCCCCGCCGTAGACTCTTCACTACTTCGTCGAGGTAAGGCTCGACACTTACTCAGTACATGGGGTCGGTTGTACTGATACTACACTCTGCACTTCTTGTGCAGATCCAGGTATCAGCCAGAGTTGAGTCTCGATTAGTAGCTGAGTATTTACACGGAGACACGAGGTAGATCTGCTGGCATCCGCAGATTCCTGGAGTCTTCCCTTATTATTTAGATTGCTATTTTATTTCATTCAAACATAGATGTATTTCTTTCAGCCCATTTATTTGTAGTATTCTTTAGTAGTTCGTGAATTGTGACACCAGACTCTGGGTAGTTATACATTTTAGTAGTAGTTCGTGGTTCGTATCTTTTTTAAAAAAAATATTATTCATGAAGTCACTTATTGGGAATTATCAGATTTCCTGTTTATTTTAAATTGTTCTATTGGGTTAAGTAAACTTTTAAAAGAAATGGTTAGTGAACTTCTAACATTGGCTTGCCTAACAAGTATTGTGATAGGCTCCATCACGATCCCGTGGTTGAGAATTTGGGTCATGACAGCTAGAACCACGGGGCTCGGAGAATTCCTTACACCTTCTCCCCATTCAACAGAATTCCTTATTCGGACTTTTTTTCGCAGACCAATAATAAATGAGTCAAACCTTTCTTTGACGAGGGATTCAAATAAAAAGTAAATTGGAACACCAAAAATCAATTCCAAGTGGCGAGTCAGAATAACAAAAATAATCCCTATTTCAAAAATTTCACTTTAATTGGAAAAACTCTTAAACCCATATCATACATCTTTTGGGGGTTAGAAAAAGGGGTGTGATAGATCTGGCGACTCTGCTGGGGACAACCATAATTGGAGCTTGTACATGTTGACTTTTTATTTGGACTTATTAATTTTTTATATATTGTGATTTATTTTTGGTTACTATGCTACCTGTTCGTTTTTTACCGCTTTGATATTGTTGAACTGTACATATAAATTGTCTTCTCACCCCCCCCCCCCCTCTAAATCTTCTTGAAATTAAAATTGGGCATTTGCTTGACATAGCCCACTTTCTTTGAGATAACCGAGGTGCTTGTCACCCGGTGAAGGATTTTAGTCACACGTGTTTTAGGCAGGGAGCACCACCAGCTAAGCCGGAAAGTAATGCTACCGATACGCTGACCCTTCTCGGCTCGAGTTGTCTGCTCGAGTAAGCAAGTCTAGATACCTTCTCCAATAGGATTAAACCTAGAAGAACTAACCTCATTCCGGATATCCCTAGTAGGTTCTATTTATTTGCATCATATACATTTGACTTAGCGAAACTCGGCACAGGGGCCGGTTCCGTATAAGACAGGTATCCTCTTTGAGACCATCATGTTCATTTATGTGCTACTTGTTACATCATTTGAAAGGCTTGCATTGCCGACTGGCTTTATAAAATTAGTTGAGCGGAATTATTTTACTTTTTAAAAAAAAAAGAAGAATCTTTCTCCTAGTTTAGTACAAATAATCCTTTTTTTTACTAAGATTCTGTAAAGATTAATTTTTGTAAAAATCAAAAGAGAAGAATACTCAGTTTCACCGAACTACGCGGAATTGATTCTCACTGGATGTGAGATACGTAGGCAACCACCATCTGGTTCAGGCCACATTTTTCAAAAAATAAAAAAAATTACTATTTTTGGTCACTTTTTACTACTTTACCCTCGTATTCCGGCTGTTTTTCCAAGACAACCTTAAATCTTACTCGGAAGTGCTAAAGGGTCATTTTTTGTAAAATAGCTATTTTGTCCATCTCTTGTAACACTTTTTACCATTTAGCCCTTATGGCCTTGCCATTTTTTGTCGAAATTGCTTAAAACCTTCTGCGGAAGTGCCGAAAGGAAAAAATGACCATCTTATCTAGTTTTATCTGGTTATATATGCAGATACAACCTTTGAACCTCTCTTTGGAGTACCAAAAGGCTGTTTTCGTTTTTTATTTATTTTGTATAATTTGTTTTTATTATTTTGTCCTCATGCTTAGCCGTTTTTACTGAGAAATACTTTAAGCCTTCTATGGAAGTATCAAAAGGACGTTTTCATAATAATAGCCATTTTCCTATTTTTGTGTCTGCTAATTTCAAAAAATAGTAAATAGATCGAGTCCTAAATGGAATTTTTAAAAAAAAAAAGGAATAATCAGAATTTCATAACTTAGGTAAGTCCTGACCCCTTTTTATCTTATTCTTAGGTTCACCATGAATCCTCCATGAAGAAGCATTCAGGAAAAGGGTAAGGGACGAGACACCTCCTATGTTCTTGATAAGAGATAAGACCCTGAGTAGTCTTTGTAATTGGTGGGCTAGTTTTGCGACATGGGAACGAAATCAAGCATTTAAGCACCTCAAGTTCCTCACAAACATCATGGGGATTAAGCCTAACAGAGACTTAATCGAGGCTTTAGTGGGTTTGTGGGACCCCGTGAACAATGTCTTCAGGTTCAAAGATTGTGAAATGACGCCTACATTAGAAGAATTAGGTGGGCTTACCGGATTAGGGAGGGACCTTCGTGGGAAAAAGCCCGTTACTCCGAGAAAAGTTGGTGTGAACAACTTTTTCAAAAAGTTATGCCTCCGTCAAATTCCAATGGATTTCCTGGATGAAGGTTGGGTTCCGTTGGAATATTTCTATGACAGATTTGGGGATGAGAAAGGGTTTGAAAACTTCTCGGGCACAAAATTCGTCAACCAATTGAGTTACGACGCATGAAGGGAGTTCAGAATCTTCGCGTTCATTATATCATTTATGGGGATCATGGTCTTTTCTGAGCGTGGTGGGCGCATCAGAATTTGATTGGCTGCGGTAGTCTCGTATTTGCAAAGTAGCGAGGATCATACCATTATTCCCATAATTCTGGGAGATATTTTTCGAGCTTTGACCTGTTGCCAAGAGGGTAAAGATTACTTCAAGGGATGCAACATTCTGTTGCATATGTGGTTCATAGAGCACCTTTATCATCATCCAATAGCAGTAACAAACGATAATTGGTTGAATTACATCGGATATCACCCAGATAGGGACGCAAGTTGTAATCTTCCTGAGGGGGTAAGGGCCTGGCGGACATTACTTGGTTCATTGAGCACTGATAGAATCACTTGGAACTATTATTGGTTCCCTTCTGCTAGAGTCATACATATATCAACGTATCATCCGTTCTTCATACTCATGGGTTTCAGAGGTTTCCAACCTATGCACCCCTATGCGTCATGCGCCAGCTAGGGAGAGAGAAAAAGAATCCCACGACTGAGGACATGCGTCCGTTCATGTGGGAATTCAAGATAGAGGAACCTCCAAGGGAGTCATATACACAAAATGTTTGGTTTGGTGGTCGATTTTCCGATTTGGACGAGATGGTAGCTGATCGTGAATGTGGGGAGGTAAGACTCACATACCTTGAGTGGTTTCACAACCAGGCTATCCCGGATCAAAGGTCAGAAAGATACATACGGCATGTCATTGATTGGGAAGAGAAGATCAAGGCCAGAGTTAGAGAAACCAGAAAGGAAGTAACACTAGAGTTCCATTCCCGTATTGACATTTTACATGAAGATAAAGGCATTCTGGAGACAACCATGGACATACAACATGTTGAATTTGAATGGGAAAAGGCTAAGTGGGCACAAGAGAGGCGAGCACTCAAAGCTCAAATTAGGCAGAGACAAGTGATCACTACCGTTAAACAACAGGAAGAAAGAGAATTCCAGTTCAAGGTGGTCTGTGATCATGAGCGCAGAGGTTTTGCTCCATTAATACAAGGTCTGAGGGATCAGATAGGGGGAGTTAAGTCAAGCAAGGAGCGCCAGATCGCGGAGTTTGAAATAGAAAGACATAACTACCAAAGTATGATCAATCGGTTGGAGGGGGATTACTGGAAATTCGGCGCTAAAGAGATATGGCCTTGGAGCGCGAGCATGATGCACAGCATCTAGCTGAGACCCGTGGTCAGCAAAATCAAGAACTGCAATTGGCTCAGGAACACATTAAGGGAAAGATCCTCGAGGTAGCCACGTATACCTCCCGAGCTTACAGGAGCTTCCAGGGAATGACGCTAGAGCAGTTTGCAGAAGTATCATTGAACGTCGCCCGTCACAATCTACAGATTTAGAGAGGATATACCGCGACGTTGGGGGTCAGTCGCATGAATAAGCTCCATGACTATAGTGATGCTACTGGATTCTCCTGTAGAATATTGGATCTTCCTTTAGTTGGCAGTCTACTTTGACTATTCCTTTGTGGTCTTTAAGTTTTTAAGAGTCTTTTGGTTTTTTGAGTCTTGTTGCTTTGCCTTTTATTCTAAAACGTCTGTTTGAGTCAAGTCTGGTCTTGTTTTAATGTTTATCTTTATGTAATTCTTGTTTTTGAGCCTTGTATCAAAAAAAAATTTGAAAATCAATGAAAAAGATTTTGTTTTAGAAAATTCGAAATTGAGCCAAAGATGTTTTGTTTTGTAAAAAAAAGAAAAAAAGAGAGAATATGGTCGCGTCCCTGAACTACGTAATGATCTGATTCATGCGGCGACATGATACTTAGGCAACCCCTAAAAGGTTCGATCGAAATATTTCAATAAGGGAAGAAAATGAGGTGAGTGAAAAGAAAAGCGAAAAAAATGAGAAAGAGAAAAAAAAGAAAGAATTGAGAGTGTCAATAAGAAACATCCTTATAAGTCGGGATGAAACATGAAGCCTTCCAAAAGCATGTTAGAAATGGTGATAATGTTATAAACATAACATATTACGTGTGATTCCTATATGTAAAATGCTTAACCCTAACATGTTTGTTGTCTCTTATATAGTAAGCTTAAGGTGGTTGGTTTGTGGTGAAATTGGCAACACATTATTACTTCACCAGATCTAAAGGAAAGGTACCGATGGCTAATAATGATGAAATCGAGTTGGTCAGCGATGACCCCCATGGTCAGTAAGTTGAGAAAAAGTCGGAGGAAGTAAGAAGATTAAAACAACAACTGTCTGATGTATATCAGGCTTGGGTCTCCGGTAAACCTCCGCCTCAGGGTCCCTCAGAAGGAACTTCTACTGTACCCCTGGCTACTCAACCACCGCTCCCTGCAACGATCGATCACATTATACCACTAGGGTATGTTCCAAAAGCTTCCATGTCTCCCCTGGTACCTATAATGTGCGACCTCCAGCCGCACCAGTTACAAACACTCCTCTTGTCGTGTCTGGCACGCTGGTATATACAATCCCTCCACCATCTCCTGTGACGAGGCCGAACAACGAGCCACCATCTTATGCTTGTGATGGCCAATACTACTTTCCAAATATGGCTTTCAGGGCCTCGGCTCCATACAACCAGACTCCTCAGTACGAGTCACCAGTGGAAAACGAAAAGCCTGCCAAGACAGTTGAGCCAGATGAGATGGTCAGGAAAATGGAAAGTCTTGAACAGAACACAAAGAACATACAAGGACTAGGTGGTCACCAGGGTTCAAGACCCCAAAATTTGAGAAGTATGATAGACATGGCGACCCTGTTGCCCACTTGAAAAGTTACTACAACCAGCTGAGGGGTGCAGGTGGAAAAGAATAATTGTTGATGGCTTATTTTGGGGAAAGTTTTGTGGGGGTAGCCTCCGAATGGTTCATTGACCAAGATATCTCTCACTGGCATGTCTGGGACGACATGGCTCAGGCCTTCGTCAAACAATTCCAGTACAACATAGATATTGCACCAGATCGCAATTCCCTGTCCAATATGAAGAAAAAGCCGACTGAAAGCTTTAGGGAGTATACAATCAAGTGGAGGGAGAAAGCGGCTAGAGTCAACCCACCCATGGATAACCACGAGTTGATCACTATTTTTCTGGAGGCTCAAGAGCCTGATTACTTTCAGAACATGATGTCCGCGATGGGTAGAACTTTTGCAGAAGCAATCAAAATAGGGGATATGGTCGAAAATGACCTCAATACTGGCATAATTGTAAGTCAAGATTATCTCAAAGCCACTACCCAAGCTATCCAAAATGGTTAGGGAAGCTTGGAAAATAGAAAGAAGAGAGATGAAGGGTCAATGATGACTTCGAGATCCAGGGAACTTCAAAGAGGGTCATCGCACCCTTATGTTCAAGTTTATCAGGGGCAATCCAGCTACCCTCAACGTTATTATCCTACGCCAATTCCTCAATATACTGTGGGCACACCACAGTATACAGTGTTCAATGCTCAATCCTATGCTCGACCTCCCAATCAGCAAGTACGGGCACCAGCTCTAAGGATCCCTCGGCCTCAGCAGCAAAATTTTCGGGCACTCCACAATGCTCGTCCCAGGCAGGATTATGGTCAAGAGCAGCGGCCGGAGAAAACATTCACTCCATTGGCTGAATCATACTCTAGTCTATTGCAGAAGCTGAAGCAAATAGGCGTGATTGGACCCATCGCTCCCCACCATATGCATCCTGATTCACATGGATTTCAAGCAAATGCTAGATGTGAATATCATTCAGGTTCCCCGGGGCATAGCACTGATGACTGTTGGACTCTAAAAAGAGCCATAGAAAGACTAATTGCTGAAAAACTGATTGTAGTGACAAATGACGAGGGCCCTCATAATGTGACCAATAACCCCTTTCCAGTACATAATGATGTTCACTTTTTAGGAATGATTGGCAGAGATCAAGAATACAAGCCGGCTGGTCAAGCAGAAATGACGGCAGGAACGATTCAAGAGGGAACCAAACCGGAAGCCAGTCCAAGCCGAGACATGCCGTTGATTGTGAAAGGCGTCTCGGGCTTAGAAAATGTAACTTTATTTGTTCCCAAGGGCTCAAGGTTGGAAGTTATGTCCATTGTTCCAAGCCCAAGGTTGTATGTCCTTGGAGGCTACCCCAACATAAAGCAGAATCAGGGTGGTATGAAGGGTATAACAGAGCCAATCATAATCAAACCTGCCGTGCAACCCCCTGTGACAAAAACGAAAACCATTCCTTGGAACTATAACAAAACTGTGATGACTTACAAAGGGAAGGAAATCATAAAAGAAGTAGGGGAAACTGGAGGTTTGACTCTATTGGGGAGGTGTTAATCTCCAGAAGATTTGAGGAAGGCCAAGTAAATCAGAGAAGGCCAATTGCTAATAAATAAACCGGTCACTGAAGAAGAGGCAGAAGAGTTTTTGAAAAAGATGAAAGTTCAGGATTACTCAATCATTGACCAGCTGAGAAAGACTTCTGCCCAAATTTCTCTACTATCTCTGCTGATACATTCAAAAGAGCATGCTCGTGTGCTAATCAAGATCCTGAACGAGGCACATGTCTCAGAGAAGACCACAATGAATCAATTGGAGAAGATGGTCAACAGATTTTTTGAGGTGAACTAAATCACCTTTACTGATGATGAGCTCCCCGAAGAAGGAGCCGGACACAATAAGGATTTACACTTGACTGTTAAATGTGAGGGGCACTACGTAAAGCGAGTCATGATTGATGGAGGCTCGAGCGTAGATGTATGTCCTCTCTCCATCTTGCAAAGCATGAAGATTAATACAGATAAAATCCGACCCATCAATGTCCGCATCCGGGCTTTTGATGGCTCGGCGAGAGATACCATTGGGGAGATCAACCTCACCATGACTATTGGGCCAGTTGACTTTGAAATTTTCTTCCAAGTAGTGGACATGGACACTTCTTATAACTTTCTTCTTGGAAGGACATGGATCCATAGGGCCCGAGCTGTGCCATCCACCTTGCATCAGATGCTCAAATTCGAACATGACAGGCAAGAAATTATTGTTCACGGGGAAGACGAGTCATCCATTTATAAAGACCCGTTAATCCCCTGTATTGAGGCATAAGAAGAGTTTGAGTCCATTGTCTATCAGGCTCTTGAAGTGGTTGTTGTGGACTATGTTGAGGAAGGAAGGCCCATTCTGCATCCTCGTCTTTCCGCCACATCTGTAATGGTGGCTGCACTTATGCTGAGACAAGGTTATGAGCCAGGAAAAGGCTTGGGAGCATCATTGCAAGGAATTTCGAAGCCCATTTCTCCGTTCAGTAATCAGGGTACATTTGGTTTAGGCTTAGGCCAACACAAGCAGACGAAGACAAAGCCAAGCACCACAAAAAGCATAGATAGGTCTTGCAACAACCTATCCCTCACATTTTCTACACTTTTGTCAAGCCACAACTCCAAGAAGGTCAAAATTCCTCGGCGCAGTCAAGTATTGATGAAATTTTCCATGGACTCAGCCAGATGTTTTCGGAAGTGAATATGATCCAGGCTGGCGAAGGCACTAGTCGTCCGATATGCAACTAATTGGCCCACACACCATGCTCAACAACTGGGAAGCAACTCCTTTCCCCACAAGGAAGGAGTCTTGGTAGTTAGCTTTTGCAGCTTCTTTTTGAATTTTGGGTTACTTTCAGGGTTGTAATCCAAACATCTCAGTATGATTATTTTGTTTTAATGTTAACCTTTATATCCTTTCAAATTCAATGAAATGCAGTTTCGTTTCGTATCAAGTTTTGTATCCTTTCCTTTTCCTAGTTCCTGTCATTTTTTTTTCCATTTCAGTTTTGTTAATGCCGGCTCTAATAACATGACATGCATGCGGAATTTATGCCCAGATCTTAAAAAGCTGTCTAATTTTGAAATAATGCATCAAGAGGTTGAATATGATGAAGATGAGGCCGTTGAGGAAATAACAAAAGAGTTGGAACAATTTAAAAATAATCCTAAGCCCAACCTCAATGAAACTGAGTCCATTAATATGGGAAGTCATGAAGAAGTTAGAGAAACAAAGATAAGCATTCACACTGAGCAAAAAACCAGAGATTCCTTGATTCAACTTTTATTTGAATACAGAGACGTGTTTGCTTGGTCTTATGATGATATGTTGGGTTTAAGTGTTGATCTAGTGGTCCATAAGCTTCCACATATCTTGATTTTCCACCAATCCAACAAAAACAACGAATATTTAAAACAGACATAAATGACAAAATCAAAGAGGAAATAATGAAGCAGTTGAGTGCCAATGTGGTCAGAGCTCTCTGATACACCACCTGGGTGGAAAATGTTGTGCTTGTGTCAAAGAAGGATGGAAAAACTAGAGTATTTGTTGACTACAGAGACCTGAACAAAGAAAGTCCAAATGATAATTTTCCTTTGACAGACATCCATATTCTCGTAGATAATTGCAGTCGTTCGTGGATTGCTATGTTGGGTACCGCCAGATTCTAATGGATGAGGATGATGCAGAAAAGACCACTTTCACCACTCCATGGGTACTTATTATTACAGGGTCATGCCATTCAGTTTGAAGAATGCAGGGTCAACTTACATGAGAGCCATGACCACCATTTTCCACGACATGATGCACAAAGAGATCTAAGTGTATGTCGATGATATCATCATAAAATCAAAGACACAGGCAGATCACGTGTGTGATTTGAAAAAGTTCTTCGAACGGCTTCGAAGGTATGACTTTAAGCTTAATCCAGCCAAGTGTGCATTTGGGGTTCCATCTGGGAAACTCCTCGATTTTATAGTCAGCCGGAGCTGCATCGAATTGGATCCATCTAAGATAAAGTCCATTCGAGATTTTCCACCCCTGAAGAACAAAAAGGAATTCATGAGTTTTCTCGGGAGGTTGAACTACATTAGTAGGTTCATTGCTCAGCTCACAACCACGTACGAGCCCATCTTTAAGTTGTTGAAAAAGGATGTTGCTATCAAGTGGACAGATGATTGCCAAAAAGCTTTTGACATGATCAAAGATTATCTATCAAAACCACATGTACTTGTCCCAACTGAACCTGGTAGGCCTTTATTTTTATATCTAGAGGTGATGGATAATTCATTTAGATGCATTTTGGGGCAACATGATGCAACAGGCAAAAAGGAACAGACAATCTATTATTTGAGCAAACATTTCACCAATTATGAGGTTAAGTACACCCTTTTATAAAGTACATGTTGTGCCTTGACTTGGGTCGCTCAGAAGCTGAGGCATTATTTCTTGGCCAATGCCCACTGGCAGGCTCGCAAAATGGCAGATTCTGCTCACAGAGTTTGATATCGTCTATGTCACTCGCACTGCAATGAAAGCACATGATTTGGCAGATTATTTGGAAGAGAATCCAGTTGATGATAATTACAAGCCACTGAGCACATACTTCCCAAATGAAGAGGTCAACTCAATAGAGGAATTAGTTCTGGATAACATCCACGTATGGAAAATGTATTTTGATGGGGTTGTCAAAATCAAAGCAGTTGGTATCAGGGTAATCCTTATCTCACCTATTGGAAAACATTACCCTGCAACGGCCTGACTTCGATTCTTCTGTACCAATAATACGGTAGAATACGAAGCTTGTATCATGGGTCTGAAAATGGCCCTCGATCTGGATGTGCATGAACTACTGGTTATGGGAGATTCTAACTCGCTTATCCGGCAAGCCCAAGGCGAATGGGAGACTCGAGACATCAAGCTTATTCCATACAGTCAATGTGTGCAATACTTAAGCAAAAGATTCAAATCCATCGAGTTCAGGTACATTCCCAGATTTCCCTACAAGCTAGTCGACGCCTTGGATTTTTTAAACTCGATGCTCCCTTATCCAGGCAACACTCATATTGATCCATTGGAAATCCAAGTGTGGAATCAACACGCTTATTGCAGTACTATTGAGACAGAACCAAATGGTGAACCATGGTATCATAACATAAAATGATTCGTAGAAAGAGGGGAATACCTAGAGTAAGCCAAAGGAGATCAAAAAAGAACTATAAGGCGGCTCGCCAGCGGTTTCTTCTTGAATGGGGAAATTTTGTACAAAAGGACCCCATATTTGAACTTGTTGAGATGCATAGATGCCACAGCAGCTGAGCGGATCATGAGTGAAGTGCATTCGGGTGTGTGTGGACCTCACATGAATGGATATGTTTTGGCAAAGAAAATTCAGCGGGTAGGGTATTATTGGCTTGCCATGGAGCGAGATTGCTTCAGTTTTGTTCGCAAGTGTCACCAATGCCAGATTCATGGTGACCTAATTTACCCGCCACCTTCGGAGTTGCATCCCATGTCCTCTCGTTGGCCTTTCGTTGCTTGGGGAATAGATGTTATTGGGCCAATCGAGAAAAAGGCTTCAAATGGTCATAGATTCATTTTGGTTGCAATTGATTACTTCCCCAAGTGGGTGGAGGTCATCACTTTCAAAGCAGTCACAAGAAAGCAGTGGTAGACTTTGTTCATTCGAACATCATTTGTCGTTTTGGTATCCCAAAGACCATTATCACTGACAATGCGTCCAATCAAAATAGTCACTTGATGAAGGAGGTATGCGAGTAATTTAAAATTATGCATCACTATTCTACCCCTTACCGTCCAAAAGCCAATAGAGCCATTGAAGCGGTGAACAAGAACATCAAGAAGATTCTTAGGAAAATGATCCAATGTTCCATACAATGGCATGAAAAGTTTCCTTTTTCTCTTTTAGGATACCGCATGATTGCTCGCACATCTGTTGGTGCAACTCCTTATCTGTTGGTATATGGAATGGAAGCTGTAATACCGGCTGAAGTTGAAATTCCCTCTCTTCGGCTCATTGCGGAGTCGGAGATTGAAGATACAGAATGGGTAAAGACCCGATTAGAACAACTACTGTTGATTGATGAAAATGACTAACAGCTTTGTGCTTTGGCCAGCTATACCAGCAAAGAATGGCACGCTTTTACAACAAGAAAGTGCGTCTTATTCTGAATAGGTGTCACCCTTTTGTTAACCCTTTTGAGCCTTATTTGTCTTTTTTGTTTTCCTATTTTTGGAACCTGTTTACTTGCAAAATCAAAAGCAAAAAAAAAAATAAAAGAAGTCAAACAACAAATCTTCTGAGTCATTGAACTACGTCCGACCTGATTCCGAAAGGATACGTAGGCAGCCTTACCCTGAGTTCGGTCCATCACAACAAAAAATCCATATTCCCAATACTCCAAAACTGGGGCGGCTATATGTTTTATTTTTACGGTTTTTCTGTAGAAACGGTTCCAAAACTTGTAATTCAGTTCAAGGTTCTTTTTACCTTTTCCCTGTTAAGAACTTCTAATCCATCTTTGAGAATATTTGAAGTCCCCATGCCAGGAGCATTGGTCAACCTTCCGTATGTCGTATCTTAGTTTTAAAAAAAAGAAAAAAAAGAAGAAGAAATGAGAGAGTCTTATCGGTGAAAACCCATATGGGCACTGTAAGGCGACAATGAGCAGAGAAATGAGAGAGTCTTATTGGTGAAAACCCAAATGGGCACCATAAGGAGACGATGAGTACAGAAATGAGAGAGGTCATTTAGTGAAAACCCGCAAAGGGCGCTACTAGCCAAATGAGGGTCTTCGATACCCTGGCATGAGCACAACCAATACAGTTTCGAGATGAACATTTGCGATGGATTTTGAGAATTAGACAGCTCAGATGGATCAGGCGTCCAGTCTAAAATACATGTCATGATTAATTGGAGTCGACACATACTTCCAGATAAGTCTCCATATTCCTCTACCTGAAAAAGACACATTTTGTTTAAGCACAGTTCTTTTTCATCTTCAATTATTCTTCAAATTTTACCCATAATTTTTCTTTGAGCCCTTTCGGTCTAATATTGCATCAAAAGCGAAGCAAAGAAATGGCTACAAAACTGGCTAAAGTTTCCTCGTAATATCGAGCACAATTTGGGACATATATGGCATTGACGAAGGCAGAATCCGTCTGTGATCTCATTTGATAAGGCGAACAAAGTGTCTCAAAGAAACTGAAAAGGTTGCCTAAGTTAGACCTGTTTCATGAGAAAAGTTGATAAGCACTACGGACACAAATTGGTACTCGGTGCAAGACAACTGAGTTTGATTTTAAAGGGAAAAATTTCCTTTCCTTAGGGACAAAGGTTAATGGTACCATGGACATCCGAGTATGAAACAGTCAGGGGCAACTTCGGAAAACAAGGTCTCCAGAATGCAATACAAAGTATCCGAGCAACTTGGTGCCATACTGATAGAATCAGTTCTTCAACAGCGGAGTGGCCGTGAATTCAAACCACTCAGGGCATCAAGGCCACAAACCGACCACCCTTTTAAAACTCACAAACTTTTCTTTATTTGAAAGCAGGAAGAAAGCATTGCAGAATGGAGATTCTCAAAGGATGAATGTCACCAACCGTAAGCTCCTTAAAATATCCATTTTCGTTTAGTTTCAGCATGCATCACAACTGACAGTACCTCCCATTTTCGTAGTTTAACTCAGGTAGAACCTTTACAGTTAGGGGTATCCAGCTCATAGTTCCGGGTAGAAGTACTCTTCGCTCACGATGTTTTACGTAGCTTAACTCAGGTAGAACCATTTAACCTAGGGGGATCCAGCTCATAGTTCCGGGTAGAAGTACTCTTCGGTCAGGATGTCACGTAGCTTAACTCAGGAATCACCTAGGATCCAGCTCATAGTTCCGGGTAGAAGTACTTTTCACCTAGGCTTGTTTTACATTAGCTTAATTCAGGTAGAACCCTCTTTGCCTAGAGGGATTCAACACTTTATTAGTAATACAGGGCACCAACCCCTGGTTATATTCCTTCTCAGTAATACAGGGTGCCAACCCCTGGTTACACTCCTTTCAATAATACAGGGTACCCACCCCTGGTTAAATTCCATCTCAGTAACAGGGTGCCAACCCCTGGTTACACTTCTTTCAGTAATACAGGGCATCAACCCCTGGTTACATTTCTTCTCAGTAATACAGGGTGTCAACCCCTGGTTACACTCCTTTCAGTAATACAGGGTGCTAACCCCTGGTTACACTCTCTTTCAGTAATACAGGGTACCAACCCATGGTTACACTCCCTTCCACTAATACAGGGTACCAACCCCTGGTTACGTTCCTTTCCCGTAATACAGGGTACCAACCCCTGGTTACGTCCCTTCCAGTAATAGAGGGTACCAACCCCTTTTTACGCCCCTTCCAATAATACAGGGTGCCAACCCCTAATTACATTCCTTTAATAATAGAGGATGTCAACCCTTGGTTACGTTTCCTTTTCAGTAATACACGGTATTAACCCCTGGTTATATTTGCTTTTCTATGATAATTGACGCCATCCCCAGTTTATGTTCTCTCTCTCTAACACAAGTTACTACCCCCCTGTGGTGGCATATCCTCATATAGCTAGTTTATACTACTGTGTTTATCTTCCTTTCAACAAATTAGATAGTTTATAGCTTTCTCTAATAACTCAGAAAATTTTCCTAGTGCAAAACTGGGGTAGAAATTTTGTTTTTGTTTTGTTCGTCTTTGATGGCTTTACAGGCTCTGCCATATAGCATAAGTGACGATTAAAGCTTGTAGTTTCAGTTTCTCATCAAAAGAAATAAGTATTTCAATCACAAGATAGTTGGAGTTAGCTTTGATAATGTGTCGGCAACACAGCTTCCCAAGTTTCATTTTCTCAAATTCTAATCCAGAAAGCAAGAAACTGAGATTGATTCATAATCTTTTCTTCAAAGAGAATCAAGATCCAACCTAAGGTCAACACAAGCGAGCAAGTCAAGAATTAAGATTTGACTCCAGAAGACACATATATATGAATTTTGTAACTCTTAGCTTGCAGGCATATGTAGTTATCTTCTTCTTTTGATGTAAGTAGAAAGTAACAGTAACATCAACAACAACAACAACAACAACAGTCTTAACTCAGTGTTCGATTGTCCCAGCTACCAAATTTTTCCAGAACTATACCTGACCTGATTCCTTTATAGCAAGGATATGTAGGAAATCTTAGAAGCAAGGTTCGGTCACCTTTTTAAAAAAATAAAATGCTTTCATTAGAGTCATATGCGAGAAAAATTAGTCATGACATTCACTATATTTGCACGAAAACTTTTCATGTTCTCGAGCAAAGAAGGACAGCTGTAAATGCCTAATTTTTGCTCTTGACTTGTTCTTCTACATTATAATTTTTAGAATTATTATATGTGTATTTTTATGCTTTTAGAGTTAGATTATATTAAATAATTTGATATGGATGTTAGGGGATTGGGTTCAATAATTTTTAAACCAATCGGTGGCCCAACAACCCAAGATCCGGTCCATATGCTTTGGCCTAGAAAACTTCAAAACTACGTAGTTTTGTTTAGTTAACTAAGATCAAATCCTATCCATCCATTCCGTCTTGATCCAATGGCTCTCATTCACTTTCTGCCCTAGGTATTTAAATCCTCATATCCCTAAAATTTGCCCCATTTTTTCCCTATCTTTGCTCTTCTTCCTCCCTTTCTTCACTCTCTCTTCTCCTTCCCCCCATCCTCTACTTATATCCAAACCCCGAATCCCCTAAATCACCCTCAATCTCACCAAATCTACCTAAATTCGAAGAAAACCCTAGTCGCCACCACCCTAAAATCCGGCAAGATATAACCTTCCACACCCCGTGCCATACATAAACAAATCGATCTCGTTAAGATCTATCTTTTCCTACCCGTTTCACCCCCAAAATCCCCGTTGCCGCTGGCCAGCCACCCCCTCCTCACTGCCGCGACCACCCCAGGCCACCACTGCCTCATTTTTTAGCCCACTCGACCTAAAGACTAATGTTCGCTTCTAGTATGATGCCAAAACTTACTTGTTTTGGGCATTTGCTAAAAGGGAACTTGTGTTTCAGGGTCGGACAACCGCCTCTTGGCATCTCGGTGTCTTCTCGTGGCTCGAATAGTTTCAGGCATGCTCGTTAGGTATAATCGTCATCTCTTTAATTAATTTCTAATTTTTTTTTTATATTAGTAGGTTAGTTTCTGATTTTTGATTTTTTTGTTTTGGTTATTTCTTGCTAATTAGAGTTTCAAGTTAGGTTTATTTAATTAGTTATCTCTATTTAGTTTAGTTGTTTGTTAGATAATTATTGACTAAACTGGATCTTTAGTGTATTTTCTAAATTGTTTACTTAGTTAATCGAATGTTTAGTTGTTGAACGTCGTCGTCCGATTGTTAGCATGCTCGTTTAATTTTTGTTTGAGCATTAATTTGGAATTCAGTTATTTGTTCTATGGTTAGTTTGCACAAATTAATTTATTTTAATCTAGTTAGTTTGAGTTTTAGTTCCATTTGAAGTCTTGTTTTGTCAATTGTTAGTTGTTTGAGTTTGTTTTGGTTCAGAATCAATAGGGTGGTATTGATGTTGTTAAAATCTGAAGTTTAGATGGGTTTGATCATGACTTAGAGAACTAGTAGCTTAATTTTTACTAGTAGGGTGACTGAAATGATATTTTTTCTTCTTGCTTCTGCTATAGCAGATTTTCAGACTGTCTTTTCACCTTTTGGACAACCTTTGAACAGTGTTTAGCACACAAAGTCGGTCCTTTTTAGACAGATTTTTGGTGAACCAAAATATATCCAAAAAGTGAGTTTATTTGCCTATTTAAAGGGCTGCTCTTTCCTCACTTCAAACACTCTCTATTTTACACTTGCATACATTTTTAGAATTGCTTGAACACACAAAAATATAAATAAATAAATCAGCAGCTGGAGCATCCTTTAGCAAGCTGAAATTTTGAGCTTTTGGAGTGAATCTTAGAGTGCAACTTTTAGAAATTTAGAAGTCTTCTTTAGAGTTTGGTTCTGAGCTTCTTCTCTACGTTTTCGGGTTGTTCAAACACGAATTTGCTGCTTGTTTTGCTGTTGTTTCGTTGTTGTTTTTTGCTGCTTTTGTTGTTGAGCTTCCATTCTTCATTGTTGTATTTATTACTCTGCGACCCAGGTAACTCTTTAATTTTATGTTGCATATATTTTCACATTAATAAGAAGATTTGAGTTCATCTTGACTACTTGGGAATGGAATACCCATCTAAATAAATGGATGCTAGATAGTTTTTCTTGATTATTTAAGTATTTCTTGTTGGATTCATATTAAAAATGAATCCCTGAATGTTCAAAAAGAGCTTATTCATGTGTAGATGGACTTTATTATCTAATGTGGTTCCAATGCATGTAAAATAAGATCTTTCAAGAAGGTTGTAATGTGTTTAGAGGATTGTTTTTGCACCTTGCTTATTTCTGGCCAGTTTATGTTAGGCCATTCTTTTAAGAAAAAAAAAATAAAAGAATCATGCCTGAAAGCTTTAGTTTATTGTGATAAATTTTAGATTCTACATGTGACCATAGTTTATTGTGATAAGTTCTAGATTCTACATGTGACCATTTCTATAAAGTCCTTTATTTTTAGAAAGTGGTTAAGTCATTAAACAAGTGGTTGAGGTTGCAAATTAATTGAAGGTTTTGGTTTTAGAGTAAAATGGGCTAGACGTGTAATTTAGCCCAAGTGGGCCATCTGTGCTAATCTGCAGCCGATGACCATTGGTTTTTCAACCTGTGTCGTTCCAGAAGCCCAATAATGGGCCGGAGTTGGTTCTTCCCCAACAGACCCAATGCCTTTTAAAAGTTTATTTAGCTATTTTTCTTATAAGTCACTGCTGGTCCATTTTTACTTGAGTTACTGCTGGCCCATGTCCTTTTTAGTAATGTGCTAGACTAACTTCTATAAACAAAGTTGGCCCAATTGATTAAAAGTCATGTTTGCTCAAATAGATTAATTAAAAATGGTACTTTCTCTTAGTAATAGTAATATAATAATTTAATCACTTTCTTAATAATTAATTTTAACGCTAGGAAACTAGTAGGTGTATTTTAAATTTCTCATTCACGGACTCACTTGCGTAGCGTGATATTAACTTTTAATATTTTAATGCAATAACCTCATACTATTTCTACTAGCTTTCGTTGATTTCTGATTTAATTATTTTTTTGTTAAAATCGCGGATTCGCTTACATAGCGCGATACCTAATATTTTAGAATTTTTTTAAAGTGTAGTAACTTTTTCAAAAGTAATAATGAACTAATAGTCCTTGTCGTAATTGTGGGTTCGCTTGCATAGTGCTGTTATGATAAAATTAACTAATTTCGTCTCGATCACACATTCGCTTGCGTAGTGTGGTTATGACGAATTATTATTCAAAATTTTCTTTAATGCATAATCTGGATATAAAAGCGGTTAGGAAAAAAATATAAAAGGCATATAAATCTCAATTTGTCCAAATTTAATTCAAGCCAAATTTAAGTCAATAATGCGACCGTGCTAGAACCACGGGACACGGGGAATGCCTTACACCTTCTCCCCGGTCAACGAAATTCCTTATCCAGACTTTGTTTTTGCAGACCAATAATAAAAGATTCAAACTTTCCTTTCACCAGGGATTCAAATAAAAGGTGACTTGGAACACCAAAAATCAATTCCAAGTGGCGACTCTGAATAACAAAAATAATCCTTATTTCAAAACTATCACTTTAATTGGAAAAACTTTTTAACCCATATCATACATCTTTTGGGGTTAGAAAAATGGGTGTGACACTCCATTGGCAGAACTTCAAGTTTAACAAGTGTTGGACTCCGCGGACAACACTTCTAATTTATTACCTTGAAGTTCTGCCCATGAAGCAAGCAGCGGTCAAAAGTTAAAGACCGCCCCATAAAGTGTCATATTTTTGTAATTTTTACTCTTAAAGAAGTCTGGACACAAGTCCTTGTTGGGCCTAGGCTGGATGCAAAATAGAGAGGGATCGATTCGGGCCCCTAATGTGGCCCAGCCCATCTAGTGCAAGCCTATTAAAAGAAGGAATCCAGGCCAATCTTGATCCTTTTGTCATCTAATTGAGCCAGCGTGATCTTGGGCTTATTCAGCTCGACTAAAACAAAAACTGATGTTATATTTTTAAGGAATTTTTACATTCCTATACACTATATGAAACAATTGGGAATATGATTTGGAGTTTATATCTCAATTTTGAGGGTGCTTTGGTGAAAATTAGACTTGATTTTGGCTGAATTTCATATTGAAACTCGAAGAAGAAGAAGAAGAAGAAGAAGAAGAAGAAGAAGAAGAAGAAGAAGAAGAAGTATACATTATATTTGTGAAATTGTAGAAAAATTGTATTATGTTATTTTTATATTTTTTATTTATTTAACTACTGTATAAAAGTTGAACAATATTATATAAACATTTTATTTAACTTGTATGATATTGTAATTGTATATAACTGAGTAGAAATAATGTATGAAAATTATAGATAAGTTGTATAATTAGTTGTATGAAATTTATTTTTACTATGTATAAATCAGATACAAAATATACAAAAGACATATTGTATAAATTTTTTAAAATTTGTATTTAAGTTGTATGTTATTGTAGTTGTATTTAACTGGGTATAAATAATGTGTGGAAGTTGTAGATAAGTTGTAGATAAATTGTATAATATATAATTAGTTTTATAAAATTTATTTTTACTATGTATAAATCAGATACAAAATATACAAAAGACATATTGTATAAAAATTTGTATAAAAATTATATATATATTTTTTGGTAAGTAAAAAATTTCATTTCTCAACAATATTTACACAGTACAAGTAAGCTTAATTTGGACATACACCTCAGATTTTAGCTCCATTTTCTGGCCTCATTTACTACCATTACAACCAAACCATTTACTAACTACTACTACATAGTATTCATTACAGAGTAGGATAGTAATTAAGCTCAAATAATCTTCTTTGTATCCTTTGTTTACTCCCACCTCGCCCATGCATAACTTGTGTAATGGTTCTGATTAGTAGTATTTCTGATCGATGCTCTCCTTTGAATATCCTGCTATTCCTCTCTTGCCTAATATAGTACATTGTTCCTGCCAGAATGAGCTTATACAATTTAGCTTTTGTGCTCTTTCCTTTATAGTATTTCTTTGCCCAGTCAAGTTCATTTATCCACAACATTGTCTGTCTCTGAATTCCCTGCCAGTGTTCTGATTAGTAGTGTTCTGATTAGTAGTATTTCTGATCGATGCTCTCCTTTGAATATCCTGCTATTCCTCTCTTGCCTAATATAGTACATTGTTCCTGCCAGAATGAGCTTATACAATTTAGCTTTTGTGCTCTTTCCTTTATAGTATTTCTTTGCCCAGTCAAGTTCATTTATCCACAACATTGTCTGTCTCTGAATTCCCTGCCAGTGTTCTGATTAGTAGTGTTCTGATTAGTAGTATTTCTGATCGATGCTCTCCTTTGAATATCCTGCTATTCCTCTCTTGCCTAATATAGTACATTGTTCCTGCCAGAATGAGCTTATACAATTCAGCTTTTGTGCTCTTTCCTTTATAGTATTTCCCTGCCCAGTCAAGTTCATTTATCCACAACATTGCATGTCTCTGAATTCCCTGCCAGTGCAGCATTGCTACCCAGATTTTCGATGTATAAGAACAAGTAAAAAACAAATGATCAACAAATTTATCCTCTTTATTACATAGTGAGCATGTTACATCTTCCACATAGAAAAATCCCCTCATTCTATCCTTAGTCATCAATCTTCTATGTGCATCTAATAAGACTATAAAGTTCCATTTTGGTACGACAACACTGCTATGCACCAGTTTCCTCCATGGTACTCTATCAAAATCTCCTCTTATTTTCCCATACATATTCTTAATTGAGAAACTACTTATCCCTTCCATATCCACCTCTGTGTATCCATCATCCTCACAGTATTTTTTGGCTTTAAGTATTTTCTGTATTATCCAAGAAGCCTGTCTTGGTTCAATGCTCCACAATGTATTCTATTTCTTATAATACTCATGTACCCATTGCACCCACATCCTATCTTTCTTCTTACACAAGTTCCACAATAGCTTACATATAGCTGCCTTGTTCCATGCCTCTATATCTAGCAGGTTTAAACCTCCTGCTGCTTTAGGTTTACATAAGCTATCCCATGACAGTAAATCTATCCTTGAAATTTCTACTCCCCAGTCCATAAGAAAGTTCTGCACACTTTCTCAATAAGCTGGATTAGTTTCTTTGGCAAGACAAACACCTGAGACCAGTATATCTAAACAGTGAAAAAAACACTCTTGATCAACTAAATTCTACCTGCATAGGACAGAAACTTTGATGTCCATAATTGAATTCTCCCTAACATCTTCTCAAGCAAAGGTTGGCATTGTACCAATGATAGCCTCTTAGAGCTCAGAGGTACTCCCAAATATCTCACTGGTAGTGTTCCTTTGACAAAGCCCAACTCTCGTAATATATGTTGTTGTTGCTCATTATGTACACCAAAAAATATGGAACTTTTATCAGCATTAGCTACTAATCCAGAAGCTTTTGACAACTGTTGGAAGCACTGAAATAATAGATGAATAGATATTGTATCGCCTCTACAAAATAGTAAAAGATCATCAGCAGAGCTCAATTGCATTATGTTCATTTTACTGCACTTAGGGTGATAGTTGAAATCAGGATTCTGCTTAAGTGTCTTTAAGATTCTTGTCAAATACTCCATGGCCAGGACAAATAGATAAGGAGATAAAGGATCCCCCAGTCTCAGTCCTTTCTTAGCTTGAAATGGCTTAGAAGGCTGCCCATTAATCATTATGGAATATGAAACTGTTGTAACACAACTCATAATCCATTGAACAAACTTCCCTGGTAAATGCAGTTGTGTCAAAACTTGTTCTAAATAACCCCACTCCACAGAATCATAGGCCTTTATAGGCCTTTTTCATGTCTATCTTCATCATACACCTAGGAGAAACACCTTTTCCGCCATATCCTTTAACTAGCTCATGGCTCAGGATTATGTTATCATTAATCAATCTACCAGGGACAAAGGCAGACTGACTTTTATCCACCAACCCATCCATTACTCCTTGTAGTCTATTAGTTAGTATCTTTGACATAATTTTGTAAAGAATTGTGCAACATGATATGGGCCTATACTCAGTAATTTTGGAAGGACTTTTAACCTGAGGAATAAGAGTGACAGTTGTACAGTTGATAGGCTGAAACATTTTTGAACTTGCAAAGAACTCCATTATTGCATCTGTGATTGCATCCCCTACTACAGGCCACGCCTTCTTGAAGAATAAAACATTGAATCCATCACACCCCGAGGCTTTGTTGTCACTGATACCTTTCAAAGCCTGATAGATCTCCTCTTTAGACACCTCTGCTATTAGTTGTAGTTGTTATAGTCTATTTATCATAGGACCATCTCTCATAATGGTTGCATTAATAGCAGGCAATTCATTTGCTGATGAGCCTAATAATTGCTGGTAGAACCCTGTCACCTCCTCTTCAATGTCCTTCTTTGTATGCACTGTAGTCCCATTACTCCTTACTAGTCTTCTGATCTTATTTTGGCTGCACATGTTCTTCATACTTGCAAAAAAAAATATGTTGTATTGGCATCACCTAATTGTAGTCATTTTTTTCTTGATTTTTGTCTCATAATGCTCTCCTCCACTCCTAGCCATTTTTCCAGTTGTATTTTCATCTCTTTCTCTTCAGTTACTAAGTTTACACTTTGTCTAGGATCCCTCATTTGCTCCTGCAACTCAGTTAGTTTTCGTCTACATACCTTAATCATATCACCAACATCATTGTATTCACTCTTTTTTAAGCTCTTCATAGCCTGTTTTACTCTCTTCAATTTCTGCCAAATATTCCTCATTTTATGATGTTCCTGTGGTCTCTCCCAAGCTTCAGTTACTATCTTCATAAAGTCATCATGATCAGATAGATGGTTTAGAAATTTAAATGGTTTGGAACTATATTCATCAGTCTCCTCCAATGTTATACTCAATAGTGAATGATCTGAACAGTATGGGTCCATAATCCACACCTCCAGCTGTGGCATTACCAACATCCAGTCAACATTAACAAGAGCTCTATCAATCTTGCTATATGTGTGTCCATTAGTCCATGTAAACCTCCTACCACTAGACTTCATTTCAGCCATTCCAGAATTCTCGATAAATTCATTGAAGTCTCTTACCTCCGTATCTTGCACAGGATTAGCAACAGGTCTATTTCAATAGTTCTAATGGCATTTAGTTTCCCGTTGTCAACCATGGCCCTTGTTGTATTGAATGTAATCTTGTCAATTCACTATACATACTTCTTCTGTTCTCCACACTATGCAGTCCATACACCACTATAAAACTGAACCTCATATCTAACCTTCTCACATATACTGTACTGTATATTGTTTGATCAGTTCTACTCACTTCTTTGTATTCTATTTCACTTGAATCCCATAGCAACCATATTCTTCCTTTGTTACTATGCTCATAATTGTCTAAGTATGTCCATCCAGGAGCAATTTTCCTTATGACTTGATCAACCTTCTGCTTTTTAACTTTATGTTCTAGTAGTACTATCATATGAACCTCATTACTACAAATGAACCACTTCACCTCTTTCTGTCTAGAGGCTTTATTTAAGCCTCTTTGTTCCATGTTACTAGCTTCATACATGTATAAAGAGAGGTTGAGTAGCCCCTTCCTGCCCTGTATCACCCTGCTGTCTACTTGATCCTTCCCCAACATGTGTTGGCATAGCTAGTTGTAGTTTAGATTCTGCAAGAAGATTGAATCCATTGATTACATTAATTACATCCACTGGTTGTCTTTCTCTACTTCTAGCTGCTGATTTCCCTATAACAGTCTGCCATTTGTGCTCCTCATTTCCTGATATAGGTCCCGTACTGGTGCTAGTTTTTAATGTACTAGGACTAGTATTCCTTTCATTATTAGTCTCTATCCCTTGCAGTTGTTCCTCAACGGCTGGCTCCTGGACCTTGGACATCATCTTAGGCTGCCATTCTTGTTTCTGTTTTGCATTTTTAGTATTCACCTTTGGTCCTATCTACTGCACCACCCTGCATTGATGATCAACTTGCATGCATTTAGTACAGAACTGAGGTACCCAATCATATGCTACTTCCTGAACAAATTCCCTTCCATTAGGATCAGTCACTTTGATAGCCCTAGGCAGTTCTTTAGTCACATCCATTTCCACCAAAACCCTTGCATATGAGATCCTATCTACTTGAGTAGTACAAGCATCAACATAGAGAGGAACTCCCAATCCACTAGTTATTCTACTTAGTGACCTATTGCCCCAACAATTCAAAGGCAAGTTAGGATATTACAACCACACTGGTATAGTTTGTAGGACCTCTTTATTGAAATCAAAATCAGCCGACCACAATTTGACAATGATTGGCTTATTATTCAACATATGAGGTCCTGAGTACAAAATTTTCTCCCTATCCTCAATAGAATTGAATCGAACCACAAAATAACTATCATTATGGAAATAGACCTTAGGCTTGGCTACAAAATTCCAAACTGAAGCAATATACCTTTCCATGACGCCTATTGTTGGACTTCCTCCAAGAACATACAAAATTAAAACTAGCTTCCATTTCTGAGTATCAGCTTCAATTTCTTCCTTACAGAGCTCCACTGTCACCTCACCATTTTTTATAGTAGGTGCAATATAACTCAGATCCATACCTTTTGTTGCATAAGTCGGTCCAACAAATAGGTTTGCCCACTGTTTCTGCCCTCTATTAGCTTCAACAGTAGGTAAATTCAGTTGCGATTGAGTTGTCTTCCCTGCATCTCCTTGTATTCCCAGTTCCGCCGTAATTGGATCCAAATTCTTCCCAATTGTATCATTTTTGCTTAAATTTGGGGTTGCATGCACCATCGGAGCTTCATTAGTCGTTTTATCACCTTGATCGATCCTAGCCAATGGAGTTTTCTCAGCTTCCTTCACGGTTGTCAATGGCGGCCTCTGTTCCATTGGGCTTTTTCCATGATCTCTTTCCAAACTGTTACCATCCTCAGAATTGGAGAATTCGTCCCTGTAGTTTCATTCACTGAAGTCGTAGCTACAATTCTCTTCGGCCTTCCTCTTCCCATGGTTGATGGCGTACGTTAGCACATGCACTCTAATGTGCGCCGAGAGAAAAGTGAGAAGAGAGTAGAAATATAAGCTTCCCCTTCCCAGGAACTATTAATTTTAAATTTTTTTTAACAAAAAAATAAATATTTATGTTGTATGATATTATAGTTATATTTAACTGGATAGAAATAATAATTTAAATAATATGTATATTTATATTTTGTGTCAATATGTTGAATTTGGTGAAATGAGCTATTTACATGAACGAATTACATTAACTAATTAAAGCAGTCGAATAAAAGTCAAATTTTCCACGTTCACTTTTCGTGCCTCATTTTAATCAATCTCTGCTTATTGTCGTAGCCGTCGCCAAAAAGAACCTTGACTCAGTACATTATTACCATTAAATTTGTGATTTGTAATAACTTTAAAGTTTGAGTATATCATCGATTCAGGTTAAGGTTAAAAGCTAAAAAAACTAGACAGATCTCATTCTTTTATAACTTTTGAGGTTGTCAAGGCGAGTGAATCAGCGATAGAAAAAATTGTGAATCTCGCTGAAGAGGCGAAGATAGCGAGACGGGAGATTAGGCAAATCACTTGTCGCCGGTGGCCTGTAAGCTTATCACTGAATGTTGAACATACTCTAGAAACTTCCTAAGCATTTTGTCTTAAATTTGGAGTAATTTCGTTATTGTGAATTACGGAATGTAATTTTAACATTAGTTGACGTCATAAATAAAGTTGATTTGAAACTTAGAATGCATGAATTTGATGAACTAAATTTCAAGCTCGCACTTGATCGAAGTTTATGCTTTTATCCGTATTTATAATTTTGGTTTAAGATTTGCTAATCTAATCAGTGTTCCATCGGTATATGAGGTAATTATGCTTCCGAGGATGTGAAGGCGAGCGAATCAGAGGTGGAGAATTAATTAAATCCTTTGATTGGAGGAACAATTAATGGATTTGGAAGCCTTTTAAGGTGGATTATATATATTTTGTAATTAAAATGTGTTTAGGTCGGGTAAATACCAAAACATGAATATTTTTCGTAAAAAAGTTTCAAATAGTGTATAAGAATGAAAAAATCCCTATTTTTAAAAGGTGAAATTCAAAAGGGAATTTGGCATGGCATGACAACTAGGTCCAAATATTGGCATAAAAAAATCAACGTTTTAGGATTTGGCATATGGTAGCCTAAAGTTATTCTCTCTTTTCTGATGGTTGAACCACCATCCTAAAAATAAGCCGATCAAAATTATTTTCCTTAAAAATAGCAAAAAATATTTAAAATCCTCTCTTTTTTCTCTCATAGCAACCATCATCCTAGAAATTAGGTTCTATTTCCTTCAGTAGTATCCGAAAAAACTTCCAAATATTTTTTAATTATTTTTCTAATTTTTTATCTGTATATCCAATATATATAACACATTAATAATTATATTATTTGTATATCATCATGTATAACATATTAATAATGTGTATATCGACAAAATATATTAAAATTTTATTTTTCTTCTTTTTATAACACATTTAAGATTGAAAACTCAAGTTCAAGAAGACTCCACATCTGTATCCCTATCGTGTCCCGTGAATATCTCTATGTACACCAGTGATATCTCATGTACATCTCGTGTATCTGTGTATATCCATAAAAATTAGTGTTATATATACAATATTCAATGCGATATACACATTTGTTCATAAAAAAATTGTGTTGTGTACGATATACAAACTGATATACACAGACATCCTTAAAAATATGTCTGTGATATACACTTATGTACACGATATACCACGTGATATACACATGTCGCAATTGAATTTTTAGGTCTGATCTTTCTACCTGAAACTAGTCTAAATCACTTCTAATTTTGCTCAAATTTTGTATATAGCCTCGTTTAGGTATTTTCAACCAATTTCAATCACACTCACTCGTTCAATCCAACCAAGAAAAAAGAAGAGAGAAGAAAAATAAAGTTGAAATATATTTTTTCTCTCTTAGTTTTTGCTTCTGATTTTCTCTGATGTGAAATCAACCTTATCTTGTCATCCCACTGATTTTTTGCATAATTTGTAAGAATTTTTGCTAAACTATAAGGGCGAAAGAGAAGTATAGAAGAAGAAATACAAGGAAAGAAAGAGGGAGTGAAGCCAAAATAAGCGAGTAGTTTTTTTAGGATTTGGCTATATAATGCCAATTGTTTGGGGCTATCTTTGCCAAGCCTAATGTAAGGCTAAAAAACTGTCAAATTCTATTATGTGTTGTTATAGGATGCCAAATTTTTCAATTTAAAAATAGCCAGATTTACACGTGGTAATTGAAAAATAGCCACAAGTTTCAAAAGTAACCAAAATTTAGCCTCTTTTCATGTAAAGGTAAATCTCAACGAAAATACTGTTCAAAATCCGAAAAATATTCCAGCATAATATATTGCACTTCCAACATAACATGCTGGATTCCAGCATAATATACTGGAGTTCCAGTATAATAACCGGTCCAGCATAATATGCTGGAAGTTCATACACATGTGCTCCAATTTCTAGTATACTATGCTGGAACTTTCTGTGTATTGGAGTTCCAGCATAATACGCTAAAAAAGTCATACACAAGTGCATCAATCTCCAGTATGGTATGCTGGAATTTTCCATGTTGCAACAAAATAGTGGTTATTTTTTCAATGACTTTGCAAATGCTTGCTATTTTTCAATTACCAGTCCTAAACTGGCTAGTCGTGCTATTTTACATTCTTAAATAATTTTAAATAAAGAATCAGTCGTGTAAAATCTATACAATGGAGGGACAGAGTATGAATTATTGAATTGGATTTCTCAAATCTTTAAAAGAAAGACTTCTCAAAGCTATTCATAATCTTTATTTACTAGCTTGTCATCGTACTAGTTGTGAATACCTAATTTTTGCACCATTTAAATGCTCCTAAAGTTGTTAGTGTCAATTTTCCTTCAATCGTTATTTTTCTTATATTTTTGTGCATTTTTAATTGAATTTCTTGTCATAAAAATACCAAAAATAATTTTCTATACTTTTCTCTTTGTGTGTGCACTTTTAATTGACTAATTATTTGATAAGTTAATTGATTTCTCATGTAATTAATTCAATTGTTAGCTAATTTATTTTATTAGGTTTATTTTACTAGTTGGTATTTATGTTAATTAAATTTTAGTTTAATAAGATAGGATTCAAGGAAAATGTTTAAAATTGAAATGATTTAAGTGGCCAAAAGTGAAATGGCTAATCCATAAAAGGGCTGCCAGGGGAGGGGCAAAAACGACGTAGTTTGAGCACAAAACTACATCGTTTTGGTTAAATGATCAAGATCAAATCCTGGCCACCTATTTTCTTTGATCCAATGGTCTAGAATTGGTGTCATGTGAGGTATAAAAGTTAAAAATCTGATTTTTGGGGCCTCATTTCCATACAAGCCCCCAAGCCCTAGACCCATCTTTCCTCTCTTCTTCTTCCACACCGCCGCCAGCCGCCTCCACTGCCTGCCGCCGTCCACCGGTGTCCAAACCACCCCATTGTTTCACCATCTTCTCCTCTCCTCCTCCTCTTTCCATATCTTCAACTCAAATCTCCCAAAACCTCACCAACCTCCACAAATCTAGCAAACATTGAAACCCTAGCCGCCCCCTTTTTCTCAAATTCGTGAAGTTCCGGCCACCTCCACCCCACAACACATACATGAATGGATAGAGCTCCAAGGTACCTACGTTTTCTCCCTAATTTCACCCATAAACACCACCGTCCACCACCTCCAGCCACCTCCACTGCCGCGTCACCGCCGGCTCGCCGCCTCGCTGTCATTCTGTGGCCTCCGTTTCTCTCTGCACACTGGCCTTAAAGCAAGGTTTTGTCATCGATTTTCATCGAAACTAGCCTCCAATTCTCCGGAGTCATGGTTTTGAGGAAAATCGACAATGGAATCTTGCTCGAGCCGCGCCACTGTCCCCCTATTGTTTCACTGCCTCACCGTCGCTACGCCACTAGTGTATGAACACTCAAATTCGGTAAAGCTCAAACTTTGAATGTTTTGAATTTTCTATTCCTTTATCGTTTTGTCGTAGTTTTCGTTGTAGTGTAAATGTTGTTAACAATCGTTTCAGTTAGCTTTCAGTCTAGTTTTTGATTTTCATTTCTGTTTTAACTGAATTGGTTATTCTACTTTACCTCATCATTGATATGTTTTGGCTTTACGTTAGCTGTTTGAGTTCTGATTTCATATGTAGTATTTCTGATTTCGTTTTTGCTTAAAGTCATGAGTTTCATTAATGTCTTCACTTATCAATGCATCACTTTTTTTTTTAATTTAGTCATTAGGTTCTAAGTTTCTTTTAGTTGAGTATTAGTTCAATTGTTGAGTCTAGTGATGTGTTCTTTCTATCTTAGGATTGGTTTAAATCACATGGTTGGTACTGATTTTGTTAAAAGTTGAAGAGTAGATATGTTTGGTCATGAGAGTAGGGTACTTGTGTGGTTGTTTTTACTGTTTAGAAGCTGTTGGGAGTATGCTGCCCCTGTTACTGTTTCGCAGTAGGTAAAAAATTTCCTTGAGACAGATTTTTGAACCAAAAGTTTTTTCTTTGAATAGTTAAGGCAGAATTTTGGTGAAAAATATGTCATATGGACAGATTTTTTGGTGAAAATATGTCCTATGGACAGAAAAAAAGACACATCTTTTACACACTTATACATAGGGAAGACTTTGAGCACAAAACAACAGAGAGTTTGAGGGGTTATTGAGTGAGTTTCTCGGAAACTAAAATACTTAAATGAGCAAAGGTATTTGAAGTTTAGTTTTCGAGTTTTCCTTACCTGAAAGTTTGTTGGGCTTCAAGATATATTCGGACCGGTTTATTTGGTTCTTTTTCTGTTACTTGCTGTTGTCCCTTTTGCTGCTTTGTTGTTGTCACCGCTGCTGATTTTTAGTTCATCCGCTGCTTGACATTTTTCTGCTATCCAGGTAATTCCTTTAATGTACTGAAATCCTTGATCAAGAATGAATGCAAGTGCATCAATTTGAGTTCTTCAGTGTATTTTAAGCATTTGAAAATATTCTGTCCGGACTGCTTTAAATATCCCTCAAGCTAACTGGAATAAATATTCAAGTGTTCGAATTCATTAGAATGTCGGCGTTTGAATTCGTTTGCTTTTGTGTATCAATAATAGACATGTAGAAGGTCTTGTGATTATTTCCAGTAACTTTAGCTATGTTAGATTATCGAATTGAGGATTGCTTTGTTATTGAACTTTCGATGGCCTTTATGTTTAAATAAGCAGACTGTGTATGTAAAACCTTAAAAGATTCCATCTTTGCGTTAAGGTTTAATTTCTGGAGTTTCATTCGCCACTGTTTGGATATGAACGTAGCCATAGAGTTATCTTGAATGTCTAGTAGATTCGTCATTGAGCTTTGTGCGATTCTCATCTGAAATATTCCTCTTGATACCTGGACTAGAAAACTTTGGTAATACTAAAGATTGCATAACTTTTTCAAGTTTATTGTTTAGAGTTTGTAAAGAAGTTTAGAGTTGGTAAAGGTTAGTTCTTCATGATTTAGTATTTATTAGTATGTTAAGATCAAATGTATTGAGTTATGGAATTACCTTGTGTAAGTAATTGGCTTACTGTCAAGGGAGTTTAAAGAATTAAAATATTGAGCCTTAGACATAGTATTATTATGTAATAGAATTGGTCTAGCAGCCTAATAACAAATAAAGTGGCCCAACGTCATTTTAAACCCAATAAACATAGCTGGTCCAAGTTTCTAATTACAAGCTTTTCAAATAGTTTTAAATTCATCATGTTTTTTAATAATTGTATAACTTAACTACCTATGTAATTTAATTACCTTAGTAATTAATTTAAACGCTAGGCAATTAGTAGGCGCGATGTAACTTCACGGAATCGCTTGTGTAGCGTGATGTTTAACATTAAATAAATTAATTCAACAATGTCATTTCAATACTCTTTAGTTTTTTTTTTAGTTAATTTTTAATTTAATTAATAATTTGCTAAAATCGCGGATTCGCTTGCGTAGCGCGATAGTTAATTTTTAATTAATTCCTTTAAATGTAGTAACTTTTTTTTCTCAAAGTAATAATATACTAATAATATTCGTCATAATTGCGGATTCGCTTGCGTAGCGCTGTTATGATAAAATTAATAAATTTCGTCTCGATCACGCATTCGCTTGCGTAACGTGATTATGACAACGTAATTTATCCAAAAAAAAAATTTTTTTGATAAATCTAATAATCAAGAAGTGAAAGCGGACAAGTAAAACACAAAAACTAATAAAGCACAGTTTATTCAGAATTAATTTAAGCCAAGTTTAAGTCAATAAAGCGACCGTGCTAGAACCACGGGACTCGGGGAATGCCTTATACCTTCTCCCCGGTCAACAGAATTTCTTACCCGAACTTTATTTTCGCGGACCAATAAAAAGAGAGTCAAATCTTCCTTTGATTAGGGATTCAAATAAAAGGTGACCTGGAACACCCAAAAATTAATTCCAAGTGGCGACTCTGAACAATAAAATAATCCCTATTTCAAAATTATCACTTTAATTGGAAAAACTCTTTAACCCATAATAATCTACAATAACACACACATATCTTTTGGGGGATGAAAAAAGGGTGTGACACTAGTATAGTGCAAGTGTGAAATAAAAGAATCTATCTTAGTATCTTACAACATAAAAGCAAAAAGAAAAAATAAGAGTTTCCATTAAAATAAGCAAATAATATTATAGATAACTTGTCTCCGAATTTAGAGGAGTCAGGTAAAAAATATTAAAAGTTGAACATATAGAGTTTAAATTCTTGATTTGTCTCCTCTCGTATTTCAATACTGTGTTTGAAGTGATACTCCAAAATGTTTGTCTATTGTTTTCATAGTAAAAATGTCTATTTTTTTTTAGGGGAACTGTTCGATTTTGTCTTAATATTATTTGCTATTGCTCAATTTTATCCCACACTAGACTTTTTATTCATTTATACCCTTTTCGTACTTATCCCTCAATTTTTGATTGTGAGACTTTTTTTTTCTTACGAAAGGTTAAAATTAATTTAAAGTTTAATGGATATGCATGGTAAAGTTGTTAATTTCAAATGGCAAAAAGACATACTTTCCCTTGGTTTTAAGATATTAGATGTGATATTTTTGACATTTTAGACAAAATTAACAATTTTTGTTTTGAACCTTGTGAGCTAATTAGTAACGTTTGAGAATATTAGTACTATGTTTTTATCTTAAAAAAATATTTTTATAGAGAGACAAAAATAATAAAAGAGAAAAAGAGAATTGATTCCTTACTCCTCCATGCTTTTCTAAGAGTTATTTACAAATACAACAACAACAATCCAGTAGAATCTCACTAGTGGAGTCTGGGGAGAGTAGAGTGTACACAAAACTTACCTTATCCTGAAAGAATGAAGAGGCTATTTCTGAAAGACCCTCGGTTCGATACAGTTATTTACTAAGTAGAAATGATCAAATAATTTCCTATATTCCCATGTGTGATAATAACACTCTCCCTTTTTTTCATAAAAGGTATGCAATAGTGGAACTTAAAGCATCGCATTTTGAGTGAAAATAAAGGAATTCTAGGACCACCCAAATGCTATCCATGATTGCTCTCTCTAGGACAAGGAAGCAGGGCGGACGTAGTCTTTTGGTATCGGGTTCATCTGGACTCAATATTCTTTATACTGAATATAAGTTTATGTATAGAAAGGCGAAATTAAGGTATACATTTTATGAGTTCAATTTAAAATTATTGGTTCTAACCTACTAATTGCTGAAATCTTAATAAATTTATATATATAAGTATATGCTCCTCATCGAAAATACTGACTTCAGTTGAACTCAGCACCCTTATAAAATCTGACTAAAGTGCTATAAGTATAATATTTGAATTCGTAAATTTAAAAATATAATTAGTTCAATACGATGAACTTGAAGGTTGAACTTGTGAAGTTTAAATTTTGGGTTTGCTTTTTAAAGAAAGTGATATATTGTCTTTTTTCGTCTTTTTGAGTCGAGGGTCTATCGGTAACAGTAGATGTATGGTCTGCATACACATTAGATATAGTCTGTGTACACACTACCCTTTCTAGACTCCACTTATAAAATTTTATTGCGTCGTCGTTGTTGTTGCTTTTTAAAGAAAGTGGTACGTTATCAACTCATTCCAAAAATTATGAATCACATGTTAAGGTCAACTCAGTCATTATAGAAAGAATAAATGCATATGGAAACCTAGTGGAAGTATAATATCATGTACCAAAAGTGGAAGTATATATCCATTTTTCAGCCAATTACATTCCGCAATTTGTTTGGGTTTCCGAAATTGAGTGTATCATATCTTAAATATCTGAGTCTTCCATTTATTAGTGCTTGTCAAATATTATCATTAGCTTGATCTTATCTGAGTGTTCCATAATTATTTAAATTTCATATTGAGATGAAAGGGAAAAAATTAAAGGGTAATATAATTTGGAGCTAAGTTTAACTACTAAGGTACCATTTAAGTCTATAAAGCTTAAGTGGACAAATCTCACGTTCGTGAGAGAGCAGAGAGTATGTTTATAGTCGCGACTGTTGTTATAGTTTACAAGGTTGAAACTTTCAGAAAACTTCGATTTGGAAGACGATCTTTCTGGTGAACTGATTGTACCCCAAGTGAAAAAAATAAGCGATCTCAGGATTTTAACTTTCAAGGTAACTTATTATTAAAGTTCATTGAATAAAACCGTGAAGTGCGAAAACCTTGAGGTGTCCCAAGGGATCGGACCAAAGCGTACAATACCTTGACAACTGGGTTCGTATCGCGACAAAATTGTACCCTTATTTTTAAAAAGAAAATGTTTTTCTCTAAGCCAATTGAAAAAACACGAAATGACAAAAAGCAAGAATTCTCAGGTTCTATTATTGGCATGGTCATTTTTCTTTTGTGATATTGAACAATGTTTGCTCCGTTCAATCAACTTTTATTTTGAGAGTTAATAATTGACTAATTTCTTAGAGGAAATTAAAGTTGCCTGGTTTAATAAATGACCTGGAGAGAGCACTTATATAATTCATCTGTCCTAAAATATTTTCGACTTTAGATTTTCTGAAACCACCTCTTTAAAGTTTGAAAAGGTTTTTGCAAAATATTAAGATTTTTTTTTTTTGTAGTAATTTTGGCATATATTGTAATCTCTAACTATTATTTTCAAATGATAATTATTATTTCTTCCTCTGGAATAGTTAAATTGTTGATCAATAGAAAAGGAAAAGCAACACACCATAAAGCGAAAGAAGTACTTGCTATAAAACTAATTAACTAGTAGAATTTTTTTTTTGTAAGAGGGGAAATGCGCAGCCGCTACAACTTCTGCCACAGCCTCTGCCCTTCGGGTGAGCACTTTATGCGCACTGGGTAAACTACCCCATGTGTAAAACATACAAACTACACAAGAGATGTAAACCACACTAGACAAACTCTGTGCGACATGTTCAAGTCAGAAAATATTGAGGAAGGATTCGATCCAGGTCAACCGTATGAATGGCCACCCTCTAAACGGGCAACCCCGAAGAGTATTATTTGTTGCCCTCGTATATCCATTATATTTTTTAGTTGAGATTGAAAATGACTTATGTTTTTTTATTAATTAAGCAATAAAGGAAATTGATAGATATGTCACATCATACACCAATCAAGTTGGCTACGGCACAAGAGGTAACACACCACGGGTCGTCTGGCAGGAAATATAAGAATAATACTGAATATGACGTATTAATAATGTCGAGATTAATAATATTAGGATTAGTTATAGTGACATTATTTTTTATCGACTGTTTGATTTGATGTATTAAAAATAATATGCATTGCATAATTTTTTTTTAAAATTTATTTGCTTAAAAATGCTCTCTGACTGTTTGGAAAAGGATAATGACAATTTATCTTTATACATGCTTATTCATGTATTAATAATTATTATATTGCTAATGTCATGAATTGCTATATATAAGAATAGTACCGAATATGGTAGATAACTAATACGGATATTAATTATACATAGGTTGAAAAATACTACCAAACAAGAAATGAATAACATCAAAACTTATATATATATATATATATATATATTATTTTCTTTTATCTATCCTATCAAGCGATTTCTAAGGTAGTGATGAGATTGATAAGGATATACCCCCACCATTAAACAGAGGTCTCGTATTTGTGTTCTAAGAATGAAGAAAATCCTGATAGGTCAGCTTTTTTTAATGGGCTCTATGCGCCCCCGAGTTCAAATTAATTTGACCATAATACGAGTACCAAATACTGAATGAAGAAAAAAAAAAAGGTAAGACAAGGATTAAGCCACCAAAATAAAATGAAAATGAAAAACTTTTCAAGTTCATGACCCCAAATTCATGCAATTTTATTCATTAATTATGTCAACAAACTTCAATACAAAACTTTATCACAAGAAAGAAAAAAAAAAGAAGAAAAATAGTCTAACTAGTTCCTTCATTATTTACTTCCAATCCAAAAGGCAAAATTATGACCTGAACTGATGAACTACCAAATATTTTGATAACCAGCCCGTTCTAATCTCCATCCCCCTATACAATACTAGAAAATTTTCTTTTTGTTTTTTGACAAAAATAAAAAATAAAAAATCATAACTAAGAAGCAGAAAAAAAGAAGAAAAAAAAAAGAGTGCTCATAATCCTTACTATATATAACAAAAGTCTTCATTTCATTTCTTCAGCATTTTCCTTTTTCACATTAATATTGCATACCTCATACTATCATTAACCATAAGATGATTCATTTCAGAAACTTGAGAAAAATCTCCAGAAACCCAAACTCCATCTGTTCCATTAATCCGCGGATGATTTAAACACGAAAACAAATAAAGAGGCGCGCGTAAAATGCCATAAATAATCGAAAAACCATGCCAATTCTGCCTTGGTGATCTTCCTCCTGCAGTTTGATCAACCCTAATATTAATCATATTTTCATCTCCAACTCTTGGACTTTTTCCCATATTTTGTATGTTTTGCCTCATTGTTACCAATATACGCCACATGATTATATAATATATAAAGAATATGAAGAGGGTTTGTGTTTTTTGTGTTTTGTTTAAGGTTTTAATGGAAAAAATTTGGAGGGTTTTTGAAGAATAGAAATGTTGGCCAAGTTGATGGAATGGTTTCTTTTTTTGATGGTGGAGTTGTTAGTGCTTGTAGTTATCATATATGAATTTTTATGGGTGCTTTGCTTTTTAGGACTTTCACTTTGTGAGTTTCTTTTACTATATTATTCTTTTTTTCTTTATTTAATTTTATGTGGGGTATTGTTGATTAGCCAATTTGCCGACAAAGTTGCCTAATTATACTTTGTTTTGTTAGCTAAGATCAATGCATTCATCCATTTTAAATTTAATTCTTTTATGGTTAGAATTTTGGTAGTGTGAGGGTAATAATTACCCTTTTATGCTTAACCAGAAGTTTCGGTTCCAACTTTTTGACGTTTTATTGCTATAAACTTGAAATTTTGCTCGATTTCCTCATTTTCGTATGCTATAGCTCACGTTTCCTGCATGGGCCCGGGCCCTGAACCTGAATCGGTTTAAATTTTTAACTTTTGGGAATAACGTCGCTTTCGATAGGAAGTACTTTACCATAGGGGCAAATTTATAGGGTAGTTTATGGGACATTGAACCTATCGTCTCTCTGCTAAATTAGGTAGTTTATGTATGTATTTTCTAAAATAGTACAATATTATTTGTTGATATTCATACTGCACACTTAGAACCTGCACTGTAGAGAGGGGACCAAGCACCTTTTTCTGCCGCTCTCCTCCCAGATGTAGGTATTCTTGATACGGATACAGCTGCTTATCACCCACCTTAGAATCAAACAGTTCAGTTCGACTATACCCGCCTTAATTCCCTCATTCAGGACACACTGAATCGTGCATTTGACTGAAATACTAAGTTATTTACCCAAAGAAATAAAGATCAATGCATTGATCCATCGGAAGTTTAAATTTAATTCTTTTATGGTGAGAGTTTTGGTAGTGTGAGGATAATTACCCTTTTATGCTTAACCAAAAGTTTTGGAATCAAGCTTTGGGAATAACATCGCTTTCGGTAGGAATCAAGGCAGTCCAGTTGTATGCGCATGTATTCGCGTCATGTATTCATGAATATAGTAACGGCAATGACCTTAAAAATAAGTATGTCCAGTTGTCTAAGAGAGAGGAAAAACATAAATAGTGTATTTTCATGCCTTATTTCGTGACTCAATGGTATTATATGCCATAAATACTTATTTTGCTATAAAATATAAAAGGTAGCTATAGAAAATAATATTTTAAAACGATTTTGATTTATAATAAATAGAATGTATACCTTTACTATAGGAGGTAAAATTTTCATTCTTGTTTAGTGGTAGAGGGATCTTTACCATGTTGCCATCAAGGGTAGATTTAGACCGTTTTTATAGTGTACGTTAAACTCATGGTCTTTTTGCCAAATAGGTCCTGCTTTTTTTAATGGTCCACATAAATTCTAGAAATCCTAGATCCATCTCTAACCGCCGTGCCCATGGGTGGTGGTAGACCTTCAAATTTAGTCTTTTAGATGATAGAGTATGTAATATTAACTACTAGTATTCTTCTTTCCCCCTAAAAGATGGGAAAATGACAGTAGAGCACTTGCTGACCATTAGCCAAGGCCTTTTAATTATTTAATTTTTTATATGAAATTCTTTCAATAAATTAAAATTAGGCTCAATTATTCCGCACTAAACTTCACTTAAAGCTTATAAATCCGCTCTTAAGGGCCAATCATCCCCTTGAGAACATAAGGACCACAAGAAAAAGGAAATTACTTTTTGTGCCATTTTATATTTTAATATGTCAAATTTTCTAACTCTTTCTCAGTGGCGGATGAACTTATGCGACGGGTTTAATTGAACCTAATATTTTCATCGCAAAATTTGAATATATATGTGTGTGAAAATCATCAAAATTTTGATATATATCAAAACAAAAATCATAATTTTACAGTTCAATACAAAAAACTTTAGAAGCCGAATCTGTCGATTTCAAATTTTGGATATATTTTGCTTCTTTTTACAGTTTTATATTTGAAATTATGGATACGTAAGTATACCACTAGACCACATGATTAGCATTGTACAACAAAATGTTATAATATATCATCTCTTTCTTAAGCATTAGTACTTTATTTTATTATAAATAGAGTACATTGAACAATATATATGATAATAACCAATCAATCTAAAGTTCACGCGTTTACATTATTTGTCATACTCTGAAAGTTTCATATTTTAACAATAAATAGTCTCCTATAATCAATTACAATTAGAATAAAAGAAAATATTCTACAAAGATTTCATTTGTTGCATGTATCAATCAATCTCTGATATATATATATAGCGCTATAAATGAATCTCCAATAAAAAGGACCATATAATTAAAAGAATATTTGTAAATAATTTAATATATAAAATGTTTCCATCGAGTTGGAGCACGAGCACAAGCAAACATGAATGAAAAATCTAAAGAACATTATTATCTTTTGCACATGCAAAATATTTATTGAAATTTTAAATTTTAAAAACATACACATTTCACTAGCTAGTCTTTCATTCTTCCTTTCCCTCTTTTTGTTTTTATCTACTAAAAGGAAAGTACTTAAATTTAAAATATTACTTGGTATATTTCGTCAAACTATCTTTTAAATATTTTAACATTTATCTAGTTGCTACAACTAGTCTACTACTAATCATATAATAAGTCAAATTAGTATATCTTAAAACAATATAATTATTCAAATAATAGTTGAACTATATTATGGTGTGTCAAACAATACATTTTTAATTTAAAATTGATTCTTTTAAAACTGAAAGAAGGGAGATATACAAAATATTATTATCAGAAAATTACGGTCAAACATTTTAATACTTCCATAAAGAAGTGAAACATAAATATGTTACTTCCTCCATTCCAATTTATATGACATACTTTTCTTTTTAGTCTGTTCTAAAATTTAAAAATAAGATAACTTAAACTTCTTATTTTACCCCTAATAAATATTATAGTAACCACATAATTGTTTATGCTCTGTTTTAATTCACAAGTTTTATTATTTTTTCTTTTTCAAATTTTATGTCTAGTCAAACACGATCATATATTAGGACGGGACGGAGTGGGACTCAGGTAGATAGCATTATTTTTTAGAATTGGCTTTAGTATGAATTCAGCGGACTCTCTTCTTGAAAGCACTACAGAAACCAGTGAGGATGAAGTTGACACCACTATGATAAGTCAAATTAATATTAAAAGGAAAAAGATAATTATATAAAGAAAAAAGTAAAATAAGTTATCCTGATTAAATAAATTTTAGAACTTGATAGGTATTGATTGAGAAATTGCTTGACCCACCATCTTCGTTTGTAGTATGATTAAACCACCGTTTCCTATCTTAATTGGGACTGGTTTAAGTCAAACATATAGTCAAATATTGTATTTTTTTGTTTTCCGTCTGGTGTTTGGTATTTGTATTTGAATCTCGATAATCTAGATTCGTGTTGCATATGGTCTATATTTAAAAGGGAAAACGTTCTTTACCAAAAAAAGAATATTTGTTGCTTGGGCGTAAACCTGAAATCTCTGATTAAGAGTGAAAAAGTACAATATTATAGAACAAATAGGTTTGAATATTATTTCTCTAAAAATCATATACAAATGCTTGTCTTGTGACGTTCTTTTATATTTTATTAGAGGTTACAAATTAATTTGAGAGTGATGGTTAGACCGGCCATGTTATATGGGCTGAGTGTTGGCCAGTCAAGAAGTCACATATCCAGAAGATAAAAATTGCAGAAATGAGGATGTTGAGGTAGATGTGTGCGCACACTAGGCTGGATAAGATTAGGACGAAGATATTCGGGAGAGGGTGGGCGTGGCTCCGGTGGACGACAAGATGCGGGAAGCGCGGCTTAGATGGTTCGGACACGTGCAGAGGAGAAGCCTAGTTGCCCCGGTTAGGAGGTGTGAGCGGTTGGCTTTGGCAGGTACGATAAGAGGTAGAAGGCAACCTAAGAAGTATTGGATCGAGGTGATCAGACAGGACATGGCGCGGCTCCAGATTTCCGAAGACATGGATCTTGATAGGAAGGTGTGGAGGTCGAGCATTAGGGTTGTAGGTTAAGGTTTAGTCGAGCGGTTTTTCTCTTTGTACCGACGAGTATGATAGTGTTTGTCTAGCACTGCTGGCGATTTATGTTGTGTTTCACACTTTTGCATAATATTTGTGTTACTGTTTTTCCATTTATTTACTGTTTCTCACGTTGCTGATATTATTTTTCGGGTTTTGTTATCACAGATCTATTGTCTATGAGTCGAGGATCTTCCGGAAACAACCTCTCTACCCTCTCCGAAGTAAGGGTAAGGTCGCGTACACTCTACCCTCCCTAGATCTCATTAGTTGGATTTTACTTGGTTGTTGTTTTTGTTACAAATTAATTTGAGTATTCAATGTGAAATTTTGTGTAACTCAGTCTCCTCTTGCATGTATAATCCAATAATAGGATTCAAACATGAATTTTCACGAGTACTTTTATCTTAGCGCACTCAGATATGCCTGGCTGACAACACTTCATGCATAACTATAGTTCCTTTTGTGCTTGAATTAGCACTATTCTATTAGTTCGATGATAAGTCTAATATGTTGAATTCATCGGTTGTTAAATGGTTAGGAAAGAATCGAAACAAAAAATCACATTTTGGGGTCATAAGAATATTATGCACGACCACATGAAACCTACTCATGATATATTACTTCTTCCTGACTAACATTATTTTCTGATATTATGGGATCATAAAACAACAATTAATGATTATATATATTTTTTGTGTGTTTACATGTATGATGATTTTTCTAAATTTGGTTGATGGACTCCAATTGACCTAAAATAATCCATCGAATATGACCTTGTGAACAATACTTACCATGACTAACATAATCTTTCAGTATTTTGGGGTCATAAAACAAATATAATGATCATGTCCACTTTTTCGTATATCTATATACAAGGATTTTCTTGAATTTGATTGACGGACTCCAATTGGCCTAAAAATTGGTGGATCCATCAAATATGACCTTGTGAGCAATACTCACCGTGACTAATGTTATGTTTTGCCATATTAGAGTTATGAAATAGGAATTCATGGTTTTTTACCTTTTTTATGTGTTTGTACACATCAAATTTCCTGAATTTTGTTGACCCGACTAATCTATTGGATATGGCCTTATGAGAAATATTTATTATGCCTCACAATGAATTCGGGAGACCGACCCCAAATCGCCTAAAATTTTGTGAGCCCATCAGAAACGACATAATGATCAATAGTCATTAATTCTTCATGAACGTTCCTTATTTTTGGCGTTTTAGTGCTATAAAACAATAATTAAGCATGATTTTGAAATGATGTGTCCTAATGTCCACGTCATCTTCATGAATTCAGACGACCGGTCCCGAATCACCTAAAGTTTTGTGAGCCCATCAGAAATAACCTAATGAACAATAGTCATTGCTTCTTCATGACTGTTCCTCGTTTTCGGCATTTTAGAGTCATAAAATAGGAATTCAGGAGGGTTTTCGATTTATCATGTGCTAATGTCCACGCCCTTTTGATGAATTCGAGCGTGTCACACCCCGAAATCCCACCATCAGGCTGCGATGGCGTCTAACGTTGAACCCGCTAGACAAGCCAACGTATACAGTTAAACTAACATGATAACATCGAATTAACAGAACAAGCTAAAAATAGTTCACAACTTAACAGCGAAAATAAATATAGTTTCAAAACTAAGTAAAGACAACATAATACAACGACACATTAATTTCCCAAAACCTGGAGTCACAAACTCACGAACTGTCTATAAGAGTGCTAAATACAAAATTTGAAGGGAAATAAATGACTGTCTCTGGAAACTAGAGGAAAACAAGATAGAAACGAAGAACTAGGGATAGGAGAGACGCCAAGGCTCACGAACGCCAGCGGGTATACCTTGAAGCCTCTAGGATGAGATGAAATACACTCCCACTAATGATGTCCACCGGGTCCGGCTGCGTAATCTGAACAACATAAAGAAGTGCAGGTGTAGCATCAGTACAACCGACCCCATGTACTGAGTAAGTGCCGAGCCTAACCTCGGCGAAGTAGTGACGAGGCTAGGACACGACAACAGAATGTACCTGTGCAGTTCAATAGTATAGCAGAAACTAAACAAGAATGCAATTACGGGGGAGACCATGCTGGGGGTAAGAGATAGCAAATACTGAAATGACGGACGTGAAAACAACAGTCTAAAATATCTTAAAATAATAACGGAAATTGACAACACAAATTAAACAATGAAAAGATACGGCACGGCATGTCCCCTCGTGCATAATAATATAAAATATGGTACGGAATGTCCCCTAGTGCATAAACAATATAAATATGGCACGGAATATCCCCTCGTGCATAATAATATAAGATATGGCACGGATTGTCCCCTCGTGCATAAACAATATAAAATATGGCACGGAATGTCCCCTCGTGCATAAACAATATAAACATGGCACGGAATGTCCCCTCGTGCATAATAATATAAATTATGGCACGGGATGTCTCCTCGTGAATAAACAATATAAACATGGCACGGAATGTCCCCTCGTGCATAATAATATAAAATATGGCACGGAATGTCCCCTCGTGCATAAACAATATAAACATGGCACGGAATGTCTCCTCGTGCATAATAATATAAAATATGGCACGGAATGTTCCCTCGTGCATTTACACTCTTCCTCACCAAAACAATGACAATATCAATGGCAAGGAATACAACATAGTGGAAATACAATTCAAAATCACCCGACAACGGGAAAGTATCAGTCAATATCGTAAAGATTGCTCGGCAAGGGTCTCAGCTATAACCAATCATTTCAAATATACTCTTTACAATTGGGTTCTCAGTCTAACCAATAAATCATGAGTTCATCAACCAGAGTTTTCAACATTAATCAACTTCCAAGTAGAGACAATTGCATATTATAACGAACATAGGAGTAATAATAAGGTTTTTATTGAAAATAGACTCACGGGCATGCTTGACACACAATGCATAGGTACTCGTCACCTCACCTATGCATTGAACATGATAAACACTTAACACGTAGCATACAATACCTATTCCCTCACCAAAGCTAGGCAAAACACTTACCTCGGGTCCAAAATATAGCAATCAACCCTCTAACACCTCCTTTCCTTTAGAATTCAACTCCGAAATGGTATTATCTAGACATAATTAAATCAAGTATTCAATAATTCAATTCCATAGCCTAATTATCCCTTTTCAAGCATTCTTCCAAAAATACCAAAATTCGACCCCGGGCCTGCTTGGTCCAAACACGAGGCTCGGACCAAAACCCGATCACCCATACCTCAACGAGTTCAAATATATGATTTGTTTTGATATTCGACCCCAAATTGAGGTTGAATTCCCCAAAGTCCCATAATCCCTAACTCTACCCAAACCCCCTAATTTCTATTTTGTTTTTAGGATTCTAGGCCTAGATTCTAGTGTTGATGAAGGAAAAACGGAAGAAATTAGAGTTGAAGTCACTTACCCAAGTGGTTATGGAGGAGAATTAGCTTGGAGGTCATCAATGGGGGTTTGAGGAAGAAGAGAGTGATGGAAATGAGGAAATCCCAAATGCATTCTGTTTTTTAAGCTGTAAAAATCATTGGGCAAAAATGACCCTTCGCGTTCGCGAGCCCATGGCCGCATTCGCGAAGGGTTGGCAGTCCTGACCTATGCGTTCGCGAGCCTAGGGCCGCGTTCGCGAAGAACAACCTACCCATCCCACCAGACCCCCAGCCTAACACTACGCGTTCGCACCCTTGGGGATGCATTCGCGTAGAAGCACTGTCCAGTGCTCCGCGTTCACGTCTCCCTCTACGCGTTCGCGTAGAGTAAAAACCCAGGCCAAGATATTTACCATTCGCGTTAGCGAGCCCTTGGCCGCGTTCGCGAAGGGTGTTACACCAAACACCAGCAGAACATCAAAAACACTAGATTTTTCTAACTTTATACACCCCGTTAACTACCCGAAACTCACCCGAGCCCTCGGGACTCAAAACCAAAAATACACACGACTCCCAAATCATTATACGGACTTATTCAAGTACTAAAACCACCGAAATAACATCAAAATCAATGAATTAAACACCAAAACCTATGAAAATCCTCAAAACTTCATTAACTTTAAGTTTCCATTTTCGGTCTGAAACGCATCAAACCAAGTCCGTTTTACACCAAATTTCACAAATAACTCATATAACATATATTCAACCTGTTCCGGGCTCCGGAACCATAATACGGTCCAGACAACACTGTTTTCACATTAATTATCATTTCCAAAAGTCTTTATTATTTCTAGAAAACAATTTTCTTTAAACATTTATTTCTCGGGCTTGGGACCTCAGAATTCGATTCCGGGCATACGCCCAAGTCCCATATTTTTCTACGGACCCTTCGGGACCGTCAAATCACGGGTCCGGGTCCGGGTCCGGGTCCGTTTACCAAAAATGTTGACCAAAGTCAACTTTAATCAATTAATCATTATGAAATCAATTTTTCATCAAGTTTTCACATAAAATCTTCCCGGTTACACGCTCGGGATACGCACGCATAACAAGGTGAGATTAACGGAGGATTTCGGGGCCTCGAAAGACAATTTTTGCTAAATTACACAAGATGAACTTTTGGGTCATCACAATCTCCACCTCTAAAACAACCGTTCGTCCTCGAACGGACATAGAAAAATACCTGAATCGGGGAAAAGGTGGGGATAACGGCTCCGCATATCGGGCTCGGACTCCCAAGTAGCTGCCTCAACAGGCTGACCTCTCCACTGAACACGAACCGAAGGATAACTCTTCAATCTCAACTGTCGCACCTGTCGATCTAATATGGCTACCGGTTCCTCCTCATAAGACAAATCCCTATCCAATTGGACACCACTGAAGTCAAGTACATGAGATGGGTCTGCAATATACCTCCGGAGCATAGACACGTGAAATACTGGATGCACGGCTGACAAACTAGGTGGTAAGGCAAGTCTGTAGTCCACCTCTCATACCCTGTCCAGAATCTCAAATGGACCCATGTACCTAGGGCTCAACTTGCCCTTCTTTCCAAATCTCATCACGCCCTTCATGGTCAATACCCGAAGAAATACCCGGCCACCTATCATAAATGCCAAATCTCGAACTCTGCGATCCGCATAACTCTTTTGCCTGGACTAAGTTGTACGAAGTCTATCCTGAATGATCTTCACCTTTTCCAAGGCATCCTGGACTAACTCAGAACCCAACAATCTAGCCTCTCCCGGTTCAAACCACCCGACTGGAGACCGACACCGTTTACCATACAACGCCCCCGTACGGAGCCATCTGAATGCTCGATTGATAGTTGTTGTTATAGGCAAACTCAGCTAAAGGCAGGAACTGGTCCCATGAACCAGGGTAGTCAATAACACAAGCTCGCAACTTATCCTCCAAAATCTGAATAGTGCGCTCAGACTGCCCGTCCGTCTGAGGATGAAATGCGGTGCTCAAATCAATCTGGGTGCCCAACTCTCGCTGAAATACTCTCCAGAAATGGGAGGTAAACTGATTACCTCGGTATGATATAATGGATATGGGCACACCATGCAGCCTAACAATCTCTCTCACATAGATACTTCTCTGCTGAATACGAAACTGATACTGGAATGAAGTGCGCTGACTTGGTCAGCCTATCCACAACGACCCATACTGCATCAAACATCCTCTGAGTCCGTGGGAGTCAAACTACAAAGTCCATGGTGATACGCTCCCACTTCCACTCGGGAAGCTAAATATGCTGCATCAAATCACCGGGTCTTTGGTGCTCGTACTTAACTGACAATTCAAGCACCGAGCTACATAAGATACAATATCCTTCTTCATTCTAGGCCACCAATAATGTTTTCGCAAGTTCTGATACATCTTTGCGGCGCCCGTATGAATAGAATACCTGGAACTATGGGCCTCCTGTAGTATCAACTCACGAATGCCATCGACATCGGGTACACAAATACGACCCTACATCCTCAATACTCCCTCAGTATTAACTGTAACCTGCTTGGCATCCCCGTGCCTGACTCTATCTCTAAGAACACATAAATGGCGATCATCA
>MDKJ01124479.1:0-20345 GCA_005239525.1 Nicotiana knightiana | reverse complement strand
TTATAGGACTTTCGTTTAATTCTGTACATTAGAAATCCTGTTCATAGGATCTATACATATTTTAAACAAATGTGCAGTAGCAGTCATGCCTATATGACTTTGTTGCTTGAGATAATTATCTTTCCTGGCAATCTGTTTAAATTGTGCCAATATACGGTTAATAGATATCATGACTATAGGACTAAAAATTAGTTTTAAACTAAGAGATTCTGCCTATATGGTTTAAATCAATCCAGCACTTAGAAACCCTGCCCATAGAGTTTAAATCAATCCAGTTAATAAATATCATGTCTATAGGACTAAAACCAGTTTCAGCATTTAGAAATCATGCCTATAATGTTTAAGTCAATTTAGCAATTAGAAAGCATGCCTATAAGATTGAAAAAGGAATAAAACTTGTCTTTATAAGTTAAAATCAGTAATACACTTAGAAATCATGTCTATAGGTCTATAATTAATAAGCTTGTAGAAATCATGCCAATAGGATTCTGTCGATCGATTCTGAATTCAATAACTATTGTCAATCACTTTGGCAATATATTTGTAGGACTTAATAATGCTTCTGGGTTTATAATTGTGACATATTACTACCTGAAGTGCCCAGATTCATGCTGAATAAAATCAGCAGGCAAACAAATAGGTCTTAATGCTCGCTATAACAAAAATTGTCTCTGCACTATGTTTTCTCACATAGATATCCTGCCTATGGGATCCCAAAGTTAATAAAGTTTGCTGATTCAATTGTGTGATTTTGTTGCCTATGTGTGGAGCTTAATGTGAGTCCATAATTGTTCTTTATTTGAAAGTCCTATTTGTTTTTGTTTGTCTCCTAGATTTCACATTTTTAAGTAACATAGGTTGGTCTAGAACTATCCCAAATAGAGGTCCTAATACCTCCAGGGCCATAGGCAAGGGACGGGTAGTGCACGCATAAGGAAAGGGCTAGAATCTACTAGAACGCTTAGGTAACAACTTAAAGATAGTAATTGGGTAGTAAGGAGATGATAGTCCGTGCGCTAATTCTATGAGTAACACCCCGACTGGAGAGAGTTTCAAATTATTGCAAGGAATGATCCTATAGGCTAAAAAACTTAGGACCCCCCCCCCCCTATACTCTTGTTTAATATAAATTGAATACGGTATTTGTCCAAATTGTTTTTTTCTTCCCTTTTAGACTAATTCGCTTAATTTAAGTTCGGACGGGACCCACCGTTATGGACCTCGAGGGGTGCCTGACACCTTCCTCTCAAGATAATTTGAACCCTTACACGATCTCTGGTGATGTAAACTGGTTATGTGAGTTAATTGGTCTAGGTTCCCTAACGCACCTTAATCCGTTAGGTGGTGACTCTTCCAATTCCTTACCCATCCCAAAAAGAGGAGTTGTCCCAAAAAATGTCAAAACCCGATTTCGTGAGAAAGAGGGAGCAACAGTATTCTCGATATCCGCAAAAGGATTCTCTTCTTCCTCATACTCGACCATGTTTACCTAGAACACCAAGCAAAATTTGATGGGATAGAAAAACATGTAAAGTAAAGCTTATACTAATTAGTAATTTCAAAACCGTATTCCTCGGCAACGACGCCAAAATTTGATACGCTCAAATTACACCTTAAAAAATAGAGTAATGTGGTCGATGTCAAATATAATAACCCAACTAGGTTGGGGTCGAATCCCACAGGGAATAGGTGTGAAAAGATTACTTGAGTAGTGTGAAACTTGAGTTAAATCGTAATTCTATTCCGTTAGCTAAAAAGAGTGTTGTAATTGAGTGAAATGAAGACAAGTATAATATTGTGAGATTGTAATTAATTTAGTTAAAGAAACCAAATTTGTGTCCCCTTCAATGGAATTTAATGCTATCGGTGTTAATATAATATATTTCTAATGGTAGATCCTTTCATATGCAAATGATTTCTAAATGACTACTCAATATTTTCCAATAGTTGAGTAGTATTTCCTCTTTTATGATTTTTTCAAATATAAAAAAGTTGCAATTAAGCATAATCAATTTTATGCCAAATAGAATCCACTTATTCCTAAGCGTTTCTATTAAACAAGGTTTAAAGCTTTGAGTTTTTGATATTCACTTCTACCAAACCCTAACCCACTTTTACAAGTAAAGAAAGAGTAAATGGAATTTGTTAATGTTTGCAACCACCAACAATAAATGAAGAATGAGAGATAAATAAATATAAACTAACCATTATATATATATTCAATGGTAAACACCCATTTAGGATCCACAACCTTAGTATTTAAGACTAGCCACTCATAATAAAATACAAAGATAAGGATACTACTGGCCCACAATTAAATAGGAAACCGCTGACTTCGTTAAAAAATGTGAACCATGCCAAAAATATGCTCCCATGATCCACCAAGCGGGCGAGCACCTCCACTCAGTCACCTCGCCCTGGCCCTGCATCAAATGAAGAATGGACATTGTCGGCCCCTCCCCGTAGGATGAGGTAATGTGCGATTTCTTTTAGTTTTAACTGACTATTCAAACATGGAAGGTAGTACAAATACCTAGAGAGGAAAATGTTGAAGCAGATGCATTAGCTAACCTCGCAGCAGTCATGGAAGTAACAAACAAGGACAATGCAATTGTCATTCATCTATTCCATTTAGCGATCGACCATGACAGAAATGAGGTAACTTTCAACAATTTAACCTGGGATTGGAGAAATGAAATCCTAATTACATAATGGCACCGTACCTGAAGACAAGAAAACAGCTCAAGCACTTTGCCGCAAAGCTGCACGGTACTGCCTCATTCGCAACTTGTTATATTGTAAAATGTTCGTAGGGCCCATAGCAAAATGCCTCGGACCTAATCAAATGGATTTTGTGATGAAAGAAGTCCACAAAGGACACTGTGGAAATCACTCAGGAGTTACCCCGGTCGATGTGCGAACCGTGGTACGATATCCAAGCAAGGGAAAATGGTAATTTCTCGTGCCATTGCTTATGATTATCTACCATTTTCCTCAATATCTTTTGATGTTCTTATTGGTGGCTTCCACAGCTCCATTCATTTGCGGCATGTATGCCATGGAATTCTTGCATTTGTTCTTGAAAGTCTCACACATGGATTTCATCAGGTCACAATTAAGGTTGGCGGTGTTGTTGGTGATGATTGATTCTGGTACCCCAAATCGACAAACAATACAATCTCACACTAAATCTGCGATGACTTCCTTAGTTATAGCCTTGTAAGATGTGGCTTCAACCCATTTTGTGAAATAGTTTATGGCCACTAGAATGAACATGTGCCCATTTGAAGCGGCGGGTTTGATTAGACCAATGACATCCATCCCCCAAGCGGAGAAAGTCCAAGGTGCACTTGTTGCATTGAGTTCATTGGGAGTTACTCGTATCATATCAGCATGTACTTGCCAGTGATGACACTTTTGGACATACCTGATGCAGTCTGTTTCTATAGTCATCCAGAAATATCCTGCTCTTAATATCTTCTTAGCTAAGACAAAACCATTCATGTGCGGTCAGCAAGTTCCGGCATGTATTTCTTCGAGCAATTTGGATGCTTTCTTGGCGTCGACATGCCGTAATAATCCCAGGTATGGAGTCCTTCTGTACAAAATTCCTTCGCTTTGGAAGAACTGGTTGGATAATCTTCGGAGTGTGTTTTTATGAGTATGATTTGCGTGCTCCGCGTACTCTTCTTTTGCCAAATATTCTTTAATGTCGTGGAACCATGGATTTCCATCCATTTCTTCTTCAACTTGAGCACAATAAGCTAGCCGATTATGAATCCCTACTGGGATAGGATCGATGAAATTCTTGTCTGGGTGTTGTATCATGGAAGATAAAGTGGCCAATGCATTTGCGAACTCATTCTGGATTCACGGAACATGTTTGAACTCTATTTTTTTGAATCTCTTCATCAACTCTTGTACATAGTACAAATATGCCAATATCTTGGTATTCTTTGTAGCCCATTCTCCTAGAACTTGGTGTACCAAAAGGTCTGAATCTCCGATTACCAGCAATTACTGAACGTTCATGTCAATGGCTAACCTGAGTCCTAAGATGCATGCCTCGTATTCTGCCATGTTGTTAGTACATGGAAACCTGAACTTCGCGGATACGGGATAGTGTTGTCATGTTTCTGATACTAAGACTTCTCCAATACTCACTCCTTTGAAGTTTGCAGCTCCGTTAAAGAACATTCTCCAACCATCATAGGCTTCGATGATATCTTCTCCTACGAATGATACCTCTTCATCAGGAAAATACGTTTTCAGTGGTTTGTATTCTCCATCTAAAGGATTTTCTGCCAAATGATCCGCCAATTCTTGCCCTTTGACTGTCTTCTGAGTTACACAGATGATGTCGAACTCACTCAGTAGTATCTTCCATTTTGCTAACTTTCCCGTAGGCATGGTTTTCTAGAAGATGTATTTTAGCAGATCCATCCTTGATAAGAGATATGTGGTGTAGGAACAGAAGTAGTGCCTCACTTTTTGAGCTATCCATGTCAAAGCGCAGCAGGTGCGCTCCAGCAAAGAATACTGTGCTTCGTAGGGTGTGAATTTCTTACTCAAATAGTATATGGCCTGCTCTTTTCTTCCTGTCTCATCTTATTGTCCTAGAACACAGCCAAAAGCCCCATCTAGTACGGATAAATAAAGTAGCAGAGGTCTCCCAGGTTTCGGTGGAACCAGAACAGGTGGTTTGGATAAATATTCCTTGATTTTGTCAAAGGCTTTCTGGCACTCTTCAGTCCAACTTGTTGCAGCGTCTTTCTTCAACATTTTGAAAATAGGTTCACATATCACAGTTGATTGTGCTATGAAATGGCTGATGTAATTGAGACTCCCTAAGAAACTCATTACATCTTTCTTGCTCTTTGGAGGTGGAAAGTCTTAGATAGCCTTGACCTTTGACGGGTCTAGCTCAATTCCTTGGCTCATGATGAACCCTAACAATTTTCTAGTAGGGACTCCGAAGGCACACTTTGTGGGATTCAATTTCAGATTGTACCTCCGAAGTCTATCAAAAAATTTCCTCAAATCCGCTATGTGATCTGTACCCTTTTTAGATTTGACGATGACGTCGTCCACATAGACCTCTATCTCCTTGTGTATCATGTCGTGGAAGATGGTTGTTACGGCCCTCATATAAGTGGCTCCAGCATTCTTCAGGCCAAATGACATCATTTTGTAACAATACACTCCCACGGTTTAATAAAAATTATCTTTTCGGCATCCTCTTCATCCGTCCAGATCTGATGATATCTTGCGAAGCAATCCACAAAGGATCGGAATTCATGCTTGGCATAGTTGTCGATCAGTATGTGTATATTGGGAAACTAGAAATCATCTTTGGGACTTGCTCTATTTAAGTCCCGATAGTCGACACACACTCTGACTTTCCTACTTTCTTTAGAACCGGCACAATGCTAGCCAACCAGGTCGGATATTCGACTACTCTGAGAACCTTGGCTTTTATCTGCTTGGTGACTTCCTCTTTTATTGTCAAACTCATATCTAGCTTCAACTTTTTGAGTTTCTTCTTTACCAGTGGACACATGGGGTCGGTAAGCAGTTTATGAACCACTATGGATGTGCTCAAATCGATCATATCATTGTAGGACCATGCAAAAATATCCTCATACTCTTTCAAGAACCGAATGTATTCTTCCTTCTCTAACGACGATAGATGAATTCCTACACGCGTTTCCTTTACTGTTTCGGAGTCTCCCAAATTAACTGTTTCAGTCTCATCCAAATTGGACTTAGGCTTGTTTTCAAAAAATTTCACTTCTCTGACAATTTCCTCGGGTATTATATCCTCTTCCAGATCCTCTAACTCACTATCTGTATGCTGCGTTGTCTCATTACATGTCACAATCATAGGTTCATCAGGATTGCAATTCGATGATTCGAGCAATTATTTCAAAACAAAATACGCTTAAAACAAAATACTGAAAATGTCTTAGATGCTCATAAAATTGCTTTCAAAAATAATTGATGCTAATTGCCAGGCCACCCAGGAACTCGACGGGCCCTTGATGGTGCAGCAGTCCAGTTCTTGAGAACAACTCCCTTCTCCACGATCTGAATAATAAGGCCTTCCTCTTCCTCTTCCTCCTCCTCAACTATCGCACTGCAATCCATGTCTTCATCATCCAGAAACAGATTCCCTATGCCAGCTAAAATTTCATCTTCTTCGGATCCTCACATCATGTCAGCTTGATGAAATGACTGGTGTTAATGTGGTAGTGGTTTTTCTAGAGGGTAATAAGGACCACGCCATAGCAGCGACCAATTCTGATACTCTTTCCAGGTGTATTCATACCCAAGCCCAAAAGTTGTACCATGACGCTTTAGCTGTATCAGTTGGGTGATCCCTTGGAAATTCTTACCGAGACCCTTGTCGGGTTCAAACCATTTCCATGACAATATGCTTTCTATCTTACTATTCCACCATTTTTCTTTCTCAATTGCATTAATGCACTCAATGCGATGGTATGTTTCTCCACCCAACTTCCTTTTATTCTCGATGACTGGCACAGTCCGATTGGTATAAATGGGATTACTTTCATCTCCATGGATGATCACTTCCTGATGGATCCACTCAAACCTCACGGCCTGATGTAGAGTATGAGCTACGGCCCCATCGGCATGTATCCAAGGTCGTTCCAACAATAGGTTGTAGGTGGCAAATATATCCAATACTTGAAACTCAACATCAAACCAGGTTGGGCCCATCTGTAAGCTGAGGTTGGTCTCCCGAATTGTGGTCCTTTGAGACCCATCAAATGCTTTCACATTTATACTTCCTGCTTGTATCTCGTGCAGGCCTTTACCCAATATTTTAATAGTAGTTAGCGGACATATGTTGAGACTGGAGCCCCCATCTATTAGGACTCTAGCGATCAACTTGTCCTCAAATTGCACTGTGATATGTAGTTCCCTGTTGTGACTTAACCCTTCCGGTGGTAGTTCGTCTTCATGAAAAGTGATCTTGTGGCTTTCCAACATTTTCCCTACCATGTTCGCCATTTCTCCACTGGTGATGCTATTGGGTACATAGGCTTCATTCAACGCCTTCATCAGGGCATTCCTATGTGCCTCGGAGTTTTGCAGCAGTGATAAAAAAGGATACTTGAGCAGGGGTTTTGTTCATATGATTAACCACAGAACATACTCTTGCTTGCACCTTTCTCCAAAGGTCATCCGGACCAGTCTCAATGACAGGCAACTTAGAGTCAACTTCTTTCCTTGTTCCTCCCAAATGCTCGGGTGTATAAACCCTACCGGTTCTGTTTATGCCTTACGCTGCACCTATTTCTTCCATTTTTGCATTTCCTTTCCTTCTTGCTTCCGCAACATAATCCCATGGAATAATATTATACTTATAAGACGGCGTAGGTGCTACCATCACACTGAAGGGTGTCGTTACTTCAACCTCAAACGGAGGTTGTGCGGCTACCTCAACTTCAATTGGTGCTTGAGTTTGTACCACGATAGGTGTGAGAGTGACTGGAGATGTTTTAGGATTATCCCCTTCTCGAATGAGTCCAATTGACCCTTCCGAGTCCCATCCTTTATTGGTCTCTATCACATTTACCCCTTCACCTCTATGATCCGGGAGAAGATTGTTACGAACGTTGGGTGCGGCCTCCTTTTCCTGCATAACTTTAATGTCAATTAATGTCTGAATCTTATCCTTTAGAGTACGACACTCATCAATAGTATGGCCGTTCATGCTTGAGTGCTAGGAACATATCTTATTTGGGTTAATCCACTGAGAAGAGTTCTCCATATCAACGGAGGGAATGGGAGTGACATAACCAGCAGCCTTTAGCCTCTCGTATAGTTGGTATATGGGTTCAGCAATAGGAGTGTATTATTTGGGTGGGCTGCGTTCGAAATTTGGTCTTGGTTTTTGGTAATTTTGGCGGGCTGGTGGTGAGTGGTAATATGCTGGTTGGATATTATAAGTGTGGTAAGTGGCGGCAGGTTGTTGGTATCTGGGAGGTGAAGAATGATATATGGGTGGGGGTGTTTGGTATGTAAGAGGAGACTTTGGACCTTGGGCTACCATTACTGCACCCACTTCTTTCTTCTTGGAGATACCTCTTGACTGCAAAGCTTTATTTGTGGCTTGGAGTGCTTCAAAGTTTGTCACCATTTCGCTTTTGATCCCTTCTTCTATTCTTTCTCCCAACTTGATGATGTCAGAAAATTTATGGTTTTCAATAACTATCAATCTTTCGTAGTATTGCGGGTCCTGAGCTCTGACGAAGAACTTATTCATCGGTTCTTCTTCAAGTGCCGACCTTACTTTTTCGGCTTTAGACCTCCACCGAGTAGCATACTCGCGGAAGGTTTCCGTTGGTTTCTTCTTGAGGTTCTGAATGCAGAAAATTTCCGGTGCATTCTCCGTGTTGAACTTGAACCGATCTATGAAATATGATGCCATGCTCACCCAATTAACCACTCCTTTGGGGTCTGACTGATGTACCAAGACAGGTGTCCCCAGTGAGGCTTCTCATGAACATCTTCATATGGATTTGTTCATCCTTGTCAACCCCTATAAGTTTGTCACAATACGTTCTCAAATACACCTCCGAATCACCAGTTCCGTCGAACATTTCAAACTTAGGAGGTTTGTAACCCTCTGGAAGTTCTACATATGTCTGAATACATAAATCCTCATAATTCAAACCCTTAATGCCTTTGCCACCTTCAACGCTCTGAACTCTGCTAGTGAGCTTCTTGAGTTCTTCCGCCATGTTCTTGATGAGTAGGTTCTTCTCAGCGGATTCTGGTATATATAGGGTCTGTTGTGGGGTATGGGGTAATGTTTCCATATATATGGGATTGCTTTGATGGACTCTGGGAATCTGGGCATAATGGTGGTCATTGGTTGAGTTTTGGGGATCAGGAGTAAGTTGTGGTGCGTTTTGAGCAGTGTGGTAAGTGGTGGTTTGCGGATATTGAGTTGGATGGTGATGGTGTTGTGGAGGGGTAGGTACTGGTGGAGGATTATGGTTTTGAGGAGGTGTAGCGTATTGATGAGGCGCGGGAGGATTTTACGGATAGTGGTTTTGTGTGTTTTGGGGAGGTGCCGGGTTTTGGGCGTTAGTGTTTTATTGGTTGGTGTCGGGGACGTTTAGAGTAAGGGAAAGGTTTGCCAAATTCCGGACCTGCTCAAGCTCCCCTTGTAGCTCCAATATTTTCTGTTTCAGACGTAGGACCAAATTATTCTGTGCTGGAGTACTCTGACCGTCTGAAGTTTCAATGTTCTCTACGTGGGTAGAATTGTCTTTTCTAATACCACTCATATCATCCATTTTTGATTTTCCTTTGTTCTTGGGATCACTTGGTGGAGGAGGAGGTGGAGGACCTCTGGATCTGGTGTGATATGTTGACAATGCCAGTATGCACGAACCAACCTTGGGGAATGGGAATAAACAAAAGAAAACAAAAACAAAAAGGTAACCAAGTCAGTAAGGAATATTAAAAGAATGTTTGCGATATTGAACATGTGTTGTAGAATCATGTAATAAATTTGTGCCCTAATTTGAGGGACCTCATTGTGCCCGAGGTAGGCCTAAGAGACACATAGACTTGGAGAAATTGATGCCAATAATTGCGTCATTTCATTAATGTGAAAATGAGTCAAATCTTTACTAAAACCACAATAATGAGAAAGTCACTAATGGTATTTGCCTTATAACAATAAAAAATCTAAAACGAATCTAGAAAGAAGTAAATACATTGTTTCCTAATCTACTTGACCCCAGAAGGACCTTCTCCATGCTTTGCCTTCTTGGATCTGTCAATCAAGTTCCCCGGGTCGCGCATATCCAACAGTAGGTAAGCCCTTGCTAGATGCCCTCCTTCATTGCGTTACATCTTTTGACAATCCGAGAGTCTCTTTCTCATTTTTCCCTCAAGTTCCATTAGCCCTTTCTCCAAATATTCACATCTCTCTGTTGATTTAGTAGCAATTTCTCTCCATTCATTGATTGCTTCCATATCTACTTTGTGTTGTTCCAAATACCTAGCTTCAAAATTGAAGACCCTCTTGTGCAGCATCATATAATTGACATGTGCTTCAGCAGCGTCATCTATAACCCTATTTTTCATATTAATCCTCATCTTGACGTCCCTCGCTATATCATCTACAGACCATGATGGGTAGAAGTACACATGGCCGGCATGATACCTGTCTGGCTCGATAGTATCTTTCTCCACAATGACCTTTTGATTCCACATGTGTTGTACCTCGAACTAGAACGGAATGACGTTCCCTTTCAAATCTTCTTTGTACTGGACCATCTTGGAAACTCGCGGTATAAACTATTTTCTTCCCGCTTGCCTCACTACCCTTATAGGAGCATAAGGATAGATTCCTCTTAACCCGATCATAACTAGATGAGTAGTATCTCTTGATATGATGATGAACTCACTGCTAGGGAACCATTCAAACATCCAATGTACCTCTTCATCAGTCAGATTGCTGAAGAAACGCACCCAGCTCACAGCACTTCCAGGTTGCGCAACCTATCTGGAATAAATTTCATTCTCTTTGGATGATGGTAAGATGTGTAGTCGTTCATGGTCGCCGTAGAATTTCTTGGCGATATTCACCCCTCTGGAAATGTTCTAATAACCAAACCTGCAGCAACAGATTACAACCCTCGAAGTGCCCATACCCCTGCTTGCATCAATCTAAAGCGCGGTACATTTCAGCCAAGATCATGGGGATGATAGTGTAAGTTTGTCCTCGACTCCTTCCATTGGAATCCTAGCAACCATGGCTAAGTGAGTGTGGATCCGTACCCCTTTCATCGAAAATATTAGCAACCCCAAGAAGCAGCCGATGAACACAAAAACTCGACAGTGCGTCCAACCCAAGGAAGTAATGGAAATTTCATCATGATGAAGGAGATATGACTTACTATGCCCATAACGTTCATAAAAGAATTCAAATGGGATGTATGACTTCTTCAGACAGAGTAACTCATCATTTTTCTTGAAACCTAGCATTTTCAAAAAACCAGGGGGAGTGCAATTTTCTGGTACTAATAAACCTGGACTATCCCATGACAGCTTAGTGAAGCCTCCTATTTCCTCTAAGAGAGGAGTCATTTCTATGTCACCAAATCAGAAGAGAGCTCTTTTCTCATCCCAAAACATAGTGGCGACCTCAATCAATGTCCTATTTGGAAGAATGTCCAATAAGGACGGTAAATTACCAAAGACCCTTTTCACATGATTCTTGTCACTAGGTGAGAGGTTCTTCCACCAATCAAGTAGCAAAGGTGAGATGTTTTGAACTATGTCGAACCTGGGGAATTCGTGCTTCATTTTCTGCAAACAAATAGAGTTAGCCCTTTCCCACTCCAAATCTGACTATTTACACATTAATGATCAACATACCGGCACATTTTCTCTAAGTATTGCATATAACGTGATGGTTTCCATTAGGACTATGGAAATCCCATCTGACTTTGGACAAGGCTTATCTTAATGAATTATCACGTGAACAACGTTCTAACCCGTACTAGGTCTGACATGATGCATGCACAGTTGATATTGGAGCGAGGTTTCTAGAATGGTCTAGACCGGTACTCTCAAATGGAAAACTTGAGAGGGAAAGGCACGGGACTGTCGACTACAGTGCTGATCGACTAGTTTATCGCAAATAAGTCTTTCCAATTTAAAAGGGTAATTTTGGAAGAGCGGAGACACTCATCAAGTGTCGCTATGTTACTAATCGGGCATGAGTGGAATATGATGTGGAGCATGCTTTATGCAGAGATAATAACACGTTGCCAAATATTTGCATGATAAATATGTAAAAGCAATAAATAATGTATTAAGGTAAAACATAAAACATGCAAAAATAAAGACAAAAGAAGAAGTTAGTTTGTGGAATATAGGGAATGTAATAACGTAAGCAAGGGAGTAGGGGCGGGAGAGACATGATATGGAAATCTTTAAACAAATGAAGAGCAGTTTAGAGCAAATAAAGGTGAATAGGAAAAGGGATATGCATGTTATAACCAATTTAAGCAAAGGAAGGTGGACAAGGGAATGGACGTGCATATTACAACAAATTTAAATAAGTAAAAGGAAAATGGGAGAGGGATGTGCATGTAACAAGTAAAAGGAAAATGGGAGAGGGATGTGCATGTAGTAGCAAAGAAAAATGGAAAAGGGAAGCGCGTTTATATCAAAGAAGACTAATCCATATAAGCCTAATTCGCTATGGAGTCTAAGTGTAATTCCCCAGCACTTTTGTCGCGTCCCTTTTTCTCGCGAAATAGGGTTTCGACGTGTGACAACTCTTTTAAGGAGGTATTAAAAGAGGAAATTCTCCACCTAACGATTTTTTAGGTGAATTAGGGAACATATTCTGCAAATGACTCTAGTTTATGGTCAACGCCACCGAAAATCGGGTAAGGGCTCAAGTTACCTCAAAGAGAAGGTGTTAGGCACTCCTCGAGGTCCACAACTGTGAGTATCGACCGAACATAAATTATATGGATTAGTCGATGTGATCAAGTAAGCAAAGAGAGTACAAAATCTAAGAATTTTATTACAAATAGATCTTGAATAGAGAGGTACAACTATTTTAATTCTACTAGAAAGAATGAAAGGGGGTTCCTAAGTTTTTTGCCTAAAGGATCACCCTGTGCAACATAAATAATATTTCATAACTCCCTTTGGATAGGGTGTTACTCATATTATTCAGCGAGCACAGACTATCATCTCCTGCTACCCGATTACTATGTTAAAGTTGTTTACCTAAGAGCGCTCTAATTCAATTCTAAGTTGTTCCCTACGCGTGCATTACCCGTCCCACACCTATGGTCCAGGAGGTTTTGGACCTCTATTTGGATGGTTCTAGACCTTATCTAGGCTGCTCAAAAATGCAAAACTAGGCGACAAGCAAAACATGTAAAAACTTCACATAAAAGCAGTTAAGGGCTCACATTGACCTCCACACTTAAACAGCAAATGCACGCAAACACATATGCCAATTAGGAGGTTGCAGAATCCAGAATCTTAAACCTATAGACATGTTTTCTAGGTTATTTTTGAGTCAAAGTATGTGAGCATCTTCAGATGCAGGACATTGCTCATAGACAGAATTATTCAAGTATTACAAGCTGACTATTGCAAGTGTTAAGTTACTAATCCTATATGTGTTATGCCTAGGTGATCTACGCAGTTGAGTATGACAAAATCTGCCGGGAGAAATCCAAGAACTATTCATGTTTTTCTAACAGTGATGCTTAGGAAACAGTGTTTGAGTGGTTTAGCATTAACCAATTATAGCGAGCAATTATTCCCTATAGGCAGGATCTCTAACGCATAGCACTTTAGAGCTTATTTTATTGTCATATCTTAATCTATAGACATAATTTCTAGGTGAGCAGTGCCAAGTAGAATAATTGGAATCCTATAGGCATGATTACTAGTAGGTGATGAGAATTGACAGAAATATCAATGAAAAAACTAATTCCTATAGACAGGTTCTCTAATAACACATAGCAATAAATATAATTGCAGCATCTGGTGTTTGCGAGCAGAAAGTGTGTGTGTGTGTGTGTGTGTGTGTGTTCTTCCTCTAATGTTATGGTTTCTACAATGTACATAGTAATTGAAAAACACATATAGCAAATAAATTATCAAGTCCTATAGGCATGTTATTTACCCATTTTTGCATGCAAATATTAAATTCTGCCCATTTTCCTTTTTACAAACACCCCAATCATTTATACAAAGTTATTACAAGCCCAATAATGAGTAAAATATAAATGTTACACAACAGTAACAATAGGCCCACAGTAGGCTCAACATGAAATACCTAGCATTGTCTAGGCCTTCAATAACTCTCATACAGCATAACCAGAACTCTAATAAAGAGCCACATTCAACACATGAGCCCAGAATCCATAGAGGAACCCAAAGTCAATTTATTTGACCACAATGCCAAGTGTTGCACCAATACAGCAGATAATAGAATAGGTAGGAGTAGTTGGAGAATTAGAGAGTGACTAAGGACCAAGTCCTAGTGTGTCAGAGTTCACAAGGGTCTCAATTGGAATCCGAACAGTTCTCACACTAGGGAGGTCAATGATAGAAACTAGGTAGCCTTGGCTTTTAGTCGGCTAAGAATGAGAACTCAATAGAGCCTAGGTAACAAGTGAAGGATAGTAAACCAAGGTTGAGAGACAAAGCTGAGGGGATACCAACATAGTCAAGTTGAGCACATAGAGCAAATTATCAAACAGGACCTAGGGCTTTGGAACAGACTTGGCAAAGATTCAGAAAGACTAGTTTAACACTTAGTGCATAAGTAATCATACATTATTAGAACAAGCTTGCAGGATTGATAAAGGTAGCATACATTGTTTACCGTGAAAATGGTAATTACAATTATACTTGATTCTTTGGTTCTAAAAATATGTGATTTATTTTAATACTAGTTGTTAGGAAATAGATGCTAAATATAAGTAAAGAAAGTGTGATAACAATAAAGAAAATTATTGATATGCAGACCGAGCTATTGAGAGACAGGGCCTCGAGCTGGTTGAAATAAGGCCTCGAGGTCGAGCTCGAGTGCTTGACAGAGGGTGATCGATGGAGGATTAACAGCTTAATGGGCCTCCAAGATGGCTTCTTTATGATCCACAATAAACAATAAGTGAATAAAAATAAATGAAATACAATAAATGGAAGCAATAAATCAATGGAGCAGTTGTAGAAAATGTTTGAGTTAGAGAGCAGAGAATGTTGTTGTTCTTGTATTGAATATCATGTATCTTACAAAATGACAAGGGTCCCTTTATATAAGAGGGGAAATCACATCATAGTACATATGTAATTATTACAAAGAAATGCAGCTGGTACAGCTATTTAATGTCACGGTATGGACTTGTACTATTCTTGCACGCATTGTCAGCTATAGCCACGTGCCCTTGGAAATTTCCCGCCTTCTCATAATGGTCTTCGATCTTTACCCTGCCTCGAGGTGTATCGATCCCTTGGAATACTTCTTCAAGGAATGCACCTCAGGGTTGAACTTCGGATTCTGCTCCGATACAATCAAGGTCGAGGCTCGAAACACTGTAGAAGCCTCAAAATCGGCCTTCCCCGATTTTACCGTATACAGATAGTCCCCGCGTTTCTTGGAATGAAAAGACAAGAAACGATTTGAATTCACCAACTTTTTAATGCCTCCATTATTCTGTCAGTCATGTCATGTAAGCGACTGATGTGATAGGAGAGTTTCCCAAAATCCATATTCGCACAGTTCTCGAAGAGACTCGAACTGATTACGACGGTTGGCTATCTTTTGGCTTTCCCCAACGCGCACGGTTAGCCCCTATAAGTACTCCTTCTTCTGCCCCTTATCTTTCATTACTTCGTCTAACCTTTAAAAATATCTCTCATTACTTCTTTCTTGTATCCTTTTTTCAATCAGCTTTCTTTAAAATCTTTCAGCAAGAATGACGAAGGCCTCCAAAACTATTCCCCGAGATGATAAAGCTTCCTCGTCTTCTCGTTCCCCTAAGGGTAAGGCAACGGTACCCTCGAGTCTTGAGGAATGCATCCCCGGACCCTGTGAAACAACCTCTAATTTTAAGGTCGACAAACCTTCTTGGAAGCCGGGATGGTGTGAACCCATGGCCCGGTATCTTATCCTAGTAACAAACATTGAGAAGGTGAAGGACGACTGCCGCTGGGGAGATGCGATGCAAGTGGAGATTCCCTCTCGGGAGGATGATGTAACAACCCATAAAGACGTCTTCATTAGTGTATACACCTATACATTTACCCTAGGCCCGGTAGAGCCATCCTCACCGTCGATAGACCCCGCATGTCTCGATTTCTGCAGGCGATATCAAGTGACGCTCAGCCAGATTCATCCATCATTTTGGCGTACTGTTTACATGATTAGGCATTTTGCAAATATGGTTGAGGGGATGTCTTTTACCCTTTACCACCTGATTAGAATTTACAATCCTTGACTTTATCGGGGTGGTCTAATTAAGCTTCAACGTCGGGCCACGAAGGTTTTCTTTTCTTGTACGGATGAAGGCAATGATAGAGTGTGGATGGGCCGCTTTGTTCGAATTAGGACCTCGGATTTGATTCCAGTCGAAAGGATGACATTCCCTGAGGAATGGAATATTAATCGTAAGTTAATACTTTAATTAAGTTTTTTTCATTTTCCTTCGTACCAACTTCCCCTTGAACTAACTCCCTTTGATGATGCAGCTATTGTGTGGTATCCCGATGCGGTTAAGGATCTCTCGGGCTAGGTTCGCCAGCTTGATTCGACCTGCATGTATGCTGAGCGCATATGGTGCGACTTGGCCAGGGGTCAATGGGAAAATAAATATCATGGTAGGGCCTTCCCTCTTGTAATGCCTGAGTTCTTTATAAGAGATATCCCCTAAATATATTCTAACTTCTCGTGTTTACGTTCTGTGCTTACACAGGCCTAGGGTAGGCCTCTCTGATGAGAGAAGCACCGCCTGGGGAAGCAGATATCCCAAAACCAAATGAGGAGAAGAAGAGAAATAGGAAATCACTGATTGAGTCCTTGAAGCCAAAGAGGGATAGAGTGCAAAAGTCTAAGGCTGACTCCACGGCCTTAAACAAGAAAAATGATTCCCCGATAACGCCTGGGAGAAGTGGAAGCGTAACTACTTCAATTTTTGTTGAGTCGATGACTGTTTAGTTGAGGGATTCTAAACTAAAAGTCGATAATCCGAAATTGCCTCGGGCTGAAGAGGTTTTCGAGGGTAGGTTGGATGATGTACCTGAGCTGGTTGACAGCCAAAATATTCCCCGGGCCGAAGGGCACTCAGTGGATGAGTTACAGGAGCCCAGTTGTGAGCCGAAGGCCCCGATTGATCTAGCCCGGGTTATTGATGTAGGTGATTCTCCACCGGTTCCAACATTTTCCCCGAGGGGATAATATAGAATCTTCCGATGCGGGGTCACCTCTCGAAGGGAAGGACGTAATTGAAGGGCTTTTTACTATGGCCGAGGAGAATCCCGAACTTAACGCCTCGCTCATTTTTTAGGAAGCCGAGATGCTCTGCAAATAGGTAATTTTTTCGCCAATCTCTTCGATCTTTGATCATCATTTCTCTAACTCTCCTTCCTTTATGCTTTCAGGAGAAAGTGCTTTATAATCGGCCACTGCCAAGTTTCAGGCTGAGCTGACTCATTATGAAGGGGAGTGTAGGAGGTTATCATCGGAGGCGGACGAGCTCAGAGCTCTTTTTGAAAAAAGGTAGGAAGAAATTCTTGACCTCCGAGCTCGTTTAGAAATGGTATCTCGGGATGGAGCAATCTTGATGAGCAAGTAACATAGTCTTCATATGTTTTGTTTTTGTTCTTGGCCGATATCATCACTTAAGTCTTTCGGGCTGATCTTTGCAGCTTAAGAAGAAAGATGTCCTGATGCGGGAAGGGTTCAGAGCCAGGGATTCTGAGATCATTGGACTTAAGCAGTGTGTGAATACCCTCAAAGGGAAGTTATCCTTGATTGAGCATCGCCTTCGAGATGCAAGGGAGTAGAGCAGTAAGTATAAGGACCTCTATGCTGAATCGGTCACCGCGCTATCTTCAATTAAGGCTGAAGCCGACACACTCATAACCTCGTACAAAGACGATATTGCTGCCGCAAATGCCCAAGCTAGGAAAGCATCTGAGGAAGCCGAGCTTGAACTTGCCCGAGCCCTGGAGCATCCCCGATTAAGGTCTCGAAGATAGGCTCTCGAGGATATATATGCAAGGGGCCTCAATTTGTCTGCTGAGATCGAGAGGGTGAAGACCCTAGAAGAGGAATCGGTGGCCCTGCTTGCTTCTGAAGATAATTCGAGCAGTGGCTAGGAAGATGATGAATATGAAGGTGAAGTCCCCGAGGGGGAAGAGTCCGTTGAAGACCTGGGGGCCGAGGGCCAAGCTGCTGAAGGCATAACCTCTGAGGGAGCCGTTGAAGGCACACCCCAGTGGTAGATTAGGTTTTCGTTTGTTCTTTTTTCCTGTGCAAGGGATCCAACTTTGAGCTTTGTAAATATGCTTTGTGAAACTTTATCATGTATAAAAGGCTTTTTGTTACGCCTTGTTGTTTCCTGGCTTCTTGGAATAGACTTTGATGTTTGTTGATGATTAGTCTGATGTGTTGGACTTTAAGGTAAGAAAACCTTAGGCAAATCGGCCCTGAGGCTTTTTAGGCTGGCGTTTAGGCTCTTACGCATTGGGTCGGTACGACCTTTAATATGGCTGGAGCTTAGGCTCTTACACATTGGGTCGGTACGACGTTTAATATGGTTGGCCCTTAGGCTCTTACGCATTGGGTCGGTACGACCTTTAATATGGCTGGCGCTTAGGATCTTACGCATTGGGTTGGTACGACCTTTAGTGTGGTTAACCATTTAGGGCTCAGGCCTCGAGACGGGTTTCGACACGAACTCATCGACCCTTAGGTTTTTTAAATCGTTCCTAAGGATCTTGAGGTTGGCGCTGAGGCTATTATGCATTGGGTCGGTACGACCTTTAGTGTGGCTGGCGCTTAGGCTCTTACGCATTGGGTCAGTACGACCTCTAGTTTGGCTATAGTTTTCCCTCTTTAAGGACTTTTTGAAGGTTTTGTGTTCATCCGGCTCTTCGACGGCTCGAAATAACCTCGATTATGAGTCTTTATGTGATGATAAATGAGCACCTCAGAAGATTTTGCTCGATGGCTAAGTTTTCGAAGCCTTTTCATTGTTGGAGCTGATATGATCGAAGCACTTTTGCTTATGTCGACGGTAGCCTGATTAACTGGTTCTTTTCAAAGTATTTTTGAAGTATTTGAAGGCCTGTGATTTTATGGCGACGGTCGGACGTCTCTGAGTTGTGTTAGTTTGGCCGGAGTCTTATGATCGTAGTCTTTGTATTTGGTCGTAGCCTTTTAGACCCCGAGTGAGGTAGCATCAGCGTCTATATCGAGGGTATGCCTTTTTAGGGGTCTTACAAATTCGGATATATAGCCTTGACTTTAATATCGGGATTATGCCTTTTTAAGGTCTTACAAATTTGGTGTTGCCTCATGGAGGGCTTACAGGTTCAATGTTGCCTCATGGAGGGCTTAATGTTGCCTCATGGAGGGCTTACGAGCTCGAGGTTGCCTCATGGAGGGATTAATGTTACCTCGTGGAGGGCTTATGAGCTTGAGGTTGCCTCATGGAGGGATTAATGTTTCCTCATGGAGGGCTTAATGTTGCCTCGTGGAGGGCTTACGAGCTCAAGGTTGTCGGCCCTGAGGTCTCATGGCTTTGAGTTTTTGATGTCTCGATGGGGTGACTGTCAATGACAGTCCCCGGGACATCGACAGTTTTTGTCTTTGGAGTCGTTCCTTGTAAAAATAGCAAACTTTTTTATGTTGCCTCATTGAGGTCTTATAAACTTGATGTTGCCTCATGGAGGTCTTACATTGTTGATATTGCCTCATGGAGGGCTTACATTGGTGTCTCATGGAGGCTTATGAATTTGAACATGCCTCATTGAGGGCTTACGATTCATGCCTTGATTGAGGTCTTACAGTTTTGACATTGCCTCATGGAAGTCTTGTAAGCTCGAAGTTGCCTGTCACGACCCAAACTGATGGGCCGCGACGGGAACCCGGTACCTTACCCAACCGAGTACCAATGTAACGTATCTTTCTTATTACATCATTACATACACATGACATACGAGCCTAATAGGACAAAATAATCAATCCTTTATAAACCCAAAACATAGGCCGTCCAGGCCGTACCATCCTTTATATACACGACATATGTCTACAAGCCTCTAAGAGTACAAAAATATCATAAAGGTCGGGACAGAGTCCTTCCTTACCAAAAGTTATGTGTCTAAATCATACTAACCAACGAGCAACTCCGAAGCAAATAGAGCGCACCAACAGCTTTTGCTGAGCTGATAGCCTACTTGGAGGGCTCTCGACCTGTCTATCAGGACTTGCGGGCATGAAATGCAGCATCCCCAAGCAAAAGGGACATCAGTAGGAATAACGTACCGAGTATGTAAGGCACATAAATAAATACATAAGATACATGGAAGAGATATAGAGTAAATGACTCAACCTGTATGTCTGGATAGCTCTGTAAATAATAATTCACTTTTAGCATCATGCATATGTGTATGAATGTCATGTCGTGCATAGGTATATGTTTCATAACATCATCAGCCTCTCAGGGCATCACATCATATCATATCATCCACTGTGGGCAAAATCATCATCGTATACCAGCTAATCAGGTGGTGGTGCGTATATAACGCCA
>MDKJ01234825.1:0-17805 GCA_005239525.1 Nicotiana knightiana | reverse complement strand
TATATATATATTAATAGCTAAGTAACGTTCAGTACATGACTGTCATCGTTCGTTTCACTAAGGACACTTTGATTGCGTAAGCTTGCTAAGATTTTGCAAGCATCACAAGATAGAAATTTCACAAAAACATATTGTTCTACTAGTTCACTTTCCACAAGACATTTTACATAAGATGGTGGTTCAACAAAAGTCTTCTTCCCATGCGTTAGAACAACATCCTTCTTTTCCATTTGGTGAGCTACATTATTCCCTTGCCTGAACATGTGCTGGAGGGTTATCTCCTTCTGTTGGTGCATTAACAACCTGCATTTATTAACAATGTTATCAAATAATCTATTGCCTTGTTGGATTGACTGAATCACCTCTGTGGAGTCTGTCTCTATTTCAAGAGGGAACAATCCCCAATTCTTTGTTGTTTTAAGTCTCTACAGCAGTGCCTTAATTTCTGCTCGTAATGATCCGTGAGCATGAGATGATTTTGCAAATCCAATTATCCAATGTCCATTGTCATTGCTGAATACACCTCTCAGGCCACATTTTTGTTTGTTACTATCGAAGCTAGCATCTATGTTTAGTTTAAACCATCCTTTTGGAGGTTTGTGCCATTTAATGTTGATGGAACTTTTTGGAGTGTGTACACTTTTTTCAGTGAGAAGTTTGAATACAGTAGCCCTTGATACAATATGGTCACTATTAATAGGATTTTTCGTATTTTTTTTATTGTTGTTATTTCTATTTAACCAAATGTACCAGATAGCAAAAGGAAAAAAATGAGTTCCAATTTATAAAGTTGTTTGTTATTGGGTAGTCAAAAGCTTTCAGTTGAATAAGCCAGTGCTCACCTTGATCTTGATAGAAATTTTGCCACCCAAGACTATCCCAAACAAGTTTAGCGGCTTTGCAGTTAAGGAAAATGTGGGTTATGGATTCTTCTTCCTTACATTTACATTGGGTCAATGTTTAACCCAATTTTTGGTAGGGAGTCTCTACATGGTATCTTGTCATGGAGACACTGCCATAGAGAAAATTTTACTTTATTTGGACAAGTTAGATCCCAAATCCATTTGAAATCTATTTGGGTATCTGTTGGAGGATCCATTAGATTGTAGCAAGTTTTAGTTGTGAAAACACTTTTTGTAGTTAGAAACCATATTGGAATGTCACTAGTTGGTCCTTTTAGACGAATTTTTATCTTGGAGATGTTTTCCTTGGTGTCACTGGGAATGTTGAGGGATATCTTATTAAAGTTCAAATTTTTTCCATCAAAGATGTACCTTATTTTTATTAAACAATCTGTATTCAAGAGGGGGCCTTCTATTGTTTTCCTAAGCTTTCCTAAATTCGGAATCCAATAGGTTTCCCAAATGTTCATGTTGGAATGTAGATGGGGTGACCAAATAATACCTTTGGAACATAAATCTCATCCCTTTTGAATGCTTTTCCAGATGAAAGAGTTTTGGTTTTTGGCATTACTATTTGCATATGAGGTGATAATTAGCTTAGCCCAAGGTGTAGTAGCATTAGTAAGGATTCTCCATACTAGGCTAGCAAGTGTGCACCAATTCTTAGCCTTTGCAATATGGAGTCCATGACCTCCTTTGGTTTTGGGTTGGCAAATAGTAGACCATTAGATGAGATGAATTATTTTTTCTTTCATTGGTAGTTCCCCATATAAAATCTCTTTGGACTTTGTCAATTTTATTTAGAACCTTTATGGGGAGTAAAGTGTATTGCATATAATGATTTGGTATTGAGTTCAAGAAAGATTGGGATAGGGTTGTTCTTACTGCTATAGTGATGAATTTCATTTTTCAACCTGCCAGCTTAGCTTTCATTTTGTCAATAATGAGTTGGTAGTCCTTTGGTCTAGGGTATTTGTTTAAAATAGGGAAACCCAGGTAGTTTCCAAAGAAGTCACTTTTTTTTAATACCTAACTTATTGGTAACATCCTTAATAAGAGTTTGGGGACAATTGTTTGAAAAGAGAATTTTGGATTTAGCAGTGTTAATACATTGTCCTGACAGTTCACAAAAATATTCTTATCCTCTCTTAATGGCATGGCATGATTTCATATTGACCTTAGCCATAAGGGTAAGATCATCCGCAAAGAATAAGTGAGAAAAATTTGGACTTCTTCTCCCTATGGTTATTGGGTCTCAATTCCTAATATCAACATGATAGTTTATCTTGATAGCATTTCTAAACAAAGGATGAAGATATAAGGTGATATGGGATCACCTTGCCTGATTCCCCGGCTAGGTTCGAAGAAAGTTGTGATGGATCCATTAACTAATACTGCTATAGAACTTGTTGATATACAATTTAATAGTTGTTTTGTGAATTTTGGAGGGAAGTTGAAATATTTTAAAGTGTGATGGACAAAACACCACTCTAACCAGTTGAAAGTTTTCTCCAGATCAATTTTAAGGATCATGTGACTTTGTTTTCCTTTTAATTTCTTTAAGTTGGAAACTAGTTCCTAAATAATAACAGCATTATCAAAAGCTCTTATATTTTTCATGAAGCTTGCTTGAAAGGGACTTATAATTTGTTAAAGGAATGGTTTAAGGCAATTTGCAAGGATTTTTATAATTATTTTGTAAATGGTATTGCAGAGGCCAATTGGTCTAAAGTTCCTAATGTTATTTGCGTTTGGAATTTTTAGAATTAAGTAAAGATAGGTTCTGTTGATGTCTTTGGGGATTTCCTGATTTTCAAAAATGTTATGACATAAATTTATAACTGAAGGGCCTATAATTTCCCAGTATTTTTGGAAAAAGAAAGGGTGAAGTCCATCCGGACCCGGTGCTTTGAATGGTTTGAACGAAAGAATATCCCCTTTAATTTCAATATTAAGCAAAGGACTGTCAAGTGGACTAAGGTTTAAAAGACAATGTGTAGAGTTGTTTTTTAGTGGACTAATCCAGTTTATTTTATGGTGTGAAGTGGTGAATACATTTGTGAAATAAATAAGGACATGTGGCATAACTAATTGAGGCTCATTGTTCCAATTACCTGCATCATCTTTAAAGAAATTAATCTTGTTTCTCTTTTTTTCTATTAGAGGTAGAAATGTGGAAGAACATTGTCTCTCTCATTAAGCCACATTACCCTATCTTATTTTCCAATAATCCTCTTCAATCTTAAGCAAATCATTATAGTCCCTTTTTAAATCAGTTTCAAGGGTTTGAAAGAAATTACTATAGGCATAATTTCTGGAATTCTGAATGCCTTGAAGTCGTGCTAGTAATTTTCTTTTCCTACCCATTATATCACCAAAGGTTCTACCTTCCAAATCCTAACTTTTCCTATAAAATTTTGGCTAGCACTAAAGTAGTCACAATTATACCATTATTTTTAACTAACGATTGGAATTCTGGATGTTTACACCAAAAAGTCTCAAGTCTAAAGGGTTGTTTGTGAAGTATTCTATTTTTAGGGATTAATTCTACTAGGATAGGATTATGATCCGAATGAGTCTTAGGAAGGTGTATTATCGAGCTTTTAGGGAATAGATTTACTCATTCCTCATTTCCTAATACTTTATCAAGTATTTCCATTATAAGACTCTTATCTTTATGTCTATGGTTAGACCAAGTATATTTACAACCTTTATAGCCAAGATCAAGTAATTTGCAATTGTTAATTTTTGACCAAAGATACTTGGCTCTATTGTAATTTATGGGCCTACCACCAAATTTTTCATTAGCGCCTAAAATATAGTTAAAATCTCCTCCTACCATCCAAGGTCTTTTATAAGTCCTACTAATATTTTCAAGATTTTACCACATCACATTTCTATTAACCATATCAGTACTTGCATATACTGTACTAAAAAGCCAAGACTTACGAATAGGTATTACCTCTATTGTTGCATGGATTTCCTGATCCCTACGGATGAAGTCCTGGACAGTCACAACTTCATGGTTATACATCACTGCTATGCCTCCTGCTTGGCCTTCCGCTGGCACCTCTATCATTTACGTAAACTCAAAATCATTAAGCAATTCAGTGTGGTTTCCCATTCTAGTATCTAACAGGGCTACCATGCATGTCTTATGAGTGTATCATTTCTTTGAAATTCCTTCTGAAATTTTCATTGTTTCCACCCCTTATGTTCCAAATGATGAAATTTTTAGGACGATTCATAGAGATATTAAGATTTGAGTTTGCTGGTTCCCCATTCTGTCTCACTACCCCCAGGTTTGGGTTCCTTCTTAGTGATGGAACTAGAATCATGGCTCTGTTGCCCACCGTTGGATCCTGAGGTGGTCTTATGGCCATCGAAAATTTGTATAATGCTAGTGGGAAACTAAGCACATGCCTCTTCTCTTGCCTCTCCGTGAAGAGAAACACTTTTACCCCGTCTAGATTGAGAATTCTAGGACTCTTTCTAAGAGTAAATTGAGGGGTTCCTCCTCCTCTTCCATTTCTTCTTCTACTGGTTCTGGCTTCTGGACTGCTTGGTGGACTGCTTGGTGAGGTGGTGGTGAAGATTTTTGGTAAGGTGTAGGGATTGGTGGCTCCTGGACTGGTTATGGGTGAACCCATGGCGTGAATATGAGATTGAGTTTGGTTAACGTTTCTGGCAGGAAGAATGGCATGTCTAAGAGAGCATTCCGTGGCTATATTAGGTTGAAGTGTGGTGGCAAATTCCATTGGTTTCTCATTACATGCACCAGTTGGGGGTTCATTGGGGGATCTAGGGGTTGGAGTATGTTGTTGAGCCAATTTTTCTTTAGATAGTTGTTCATGGCAAGCCTCATGCCCTCTATTACCAACTAGGCTAGGTATTGTGTGTTTTGAAGTATAATTATCGACTCCTGACCATTTATTTGGAGACTGAACAAGCATGCATGGCCCATAAGACCCATCTCCATCCACGAGACAGGTTGGTAGTCCTGTGCTTGTGGAGGTTGGATATAAATGATCTGTGGGTTTTCTGGTTGTGGGGGAGATGGTGGTAGATTCTCCATGGCCTGAATTCTGTGTTGTCTTAGAAGTTGAAAGAGCATGTGCCTTCTTCTTAGGGCTGATGGAATTATGGGCATGTTGAGTAGAAGGTTGTATACTTATGGAGTCTAAAACAGGCGTGGGAATGGGGCCATTGGTGCTATGGGAGGGATTGGGTGATAGGGCAATGATTGGGGATGCCAATTGCATGGATTTTGGGTGCCCAATGTTGTGTTTTATAGGTTGATCCTCCATGGATACAATATCCATTGCGTGTTCTAGATTGGAGGACATTTGTGCATTGTTTCCATCTTCCGCTGCCATTTGGATGGCATGCTTTGGGGTGAGAGGATTCTCAAATCTTAAGGAAAGATTTTGTTCATGATTTTTGGTTAAAGAAGGATTATTAATGTTTTGTCAGTTATCTTGATTAATAAGAACGGTAGAATTATTATTAATAGTAGGCTAGTTTGGTCATTTAGAGAATTTTTTTGCATGGCATTATTTTCTATTTTATTAGGAGAAGACACGTTATTTTCCAACATGTCAATGTCTCCATTTAGAGTGGACATTTGTTCATTTGCATGGCATTATTTTCTATTTTATTAGGAGAAGACACGTTATTTTCCAACATGTCAATGTCTCCATTTAGAGTGAACATTTGTTCATTTGCATGGCAACCTTTAATTTTTATTTTTCATTTTTTCCTCATTAATAGTTTCCTCTAAAACCATTTTCTCACTATTCAAAAGGGAAAAATTGTTTTTTCATTATACGACCACGCAAAGACATCATTGTACTCAAACATGATTTTGATTATTTCTGTTTTGACTTGCGGCTCGAAATGCACACTTATCTTAGTCTCACTAACATTATGTTGATCTCCTAAATTAATTGCTTCAGTTTCATTCAAATTAGGTTTTGGTTTTTCTTCAAAATATTTTAATGTTTTACTTATTTCCTCGCATACTGCTTCTTCATCATATTCTACTTCTTCATCACACTCTACTTATTGGATTATTATTTCAGAATTAGATTTGCTTTTAACACTTGGCTGAAAATTTTTCATGCATGTCATGTCATTGAAACCCGCATAAAAGAACTATTTAAAAGAAAAACAAAAATGAAACACTATCAGGAATACTGGAAAACGAGAAATTGTATTTCATTGAAAATAAAAGGATAGAAGGGTTTGAACATCATAACAAGTGAAAAATAAAAATCGGGACTACAACCCTGGAATAAACCAAATAACAGGAAGGAAAATAAAGCAAACTACCAAAACTCCTTCCGGGTGGGAAGAGGAGTAGCTTCCCAATTGCTAAGGAGGGGATTGAGTATATGACTATGCATGGTGAACATGGTATTGGGGTGGTCTGACTAAGTGTTGATGCTCATGTGGTGGGAAATAAATGTTGAGATGGATTACATGGAGCTTGGGTGTAGTCTTGGGGTTGGGGTCGAGGATGAGCATACTGGCGAGGCGAACCCCTTGGGCCACACCATGATCCAGAGACAAGCATAACGACATCATCCTTCTTCTTTTTTCCTAACAAGCTTCCTGTGCAACTTTGAATTGCATGTGTGGTTGCTTTTATGGCGGAGTAGCTCATGATCTTGCTTGATTTGAGTCCCTATTCCACCATTCCTCCCATATTTACCACATCGTTGAAAGGCTTACCTATGGCTAAGATCAAATGAACAAAGTAAGTAGGCTCTAAGGCTTGAAGAAAGTACTCGACCATTCCGTTTTCCTCCCTCGGAGGAATGACCCGTGCAGCTTGCTCTCTCCATCTGAACTCGTATTCCCTAAAGCTTTCACTGGGCTTCTTTTCTACCTTGGTCAGGGATAGGCAATCCGGGATAATGTATATATTGTACTGAAAGTGCCGAGCAAAGGCCTGAGCCAAATCGTCCCATATGTACCACATGCTAGTGTCTTGGTGAGTGTACCATTCCAGGGCTGCCCCACTCATACTCTAACTGAAATACATCATCAATAATTCGTCCTTCCCACTGGCTCCTCTCATCTTACTACAAAAGCCTCTCAAATGGGCCACAGGGTATCCATGTCCATCGTACATGTCAAACTTTGGCATCTTGAACCCGATGGGCAATTGGACGTTAAGGAACAATCACAAGTCATTGTAAGCCACACTTACTTGGCTCGCCATACCTTGCATGTTCCTCAAAGATTGCTCTAAACTCTTCATTTTCCTGAATATCTCATCGTCCTCCCCGTTCTTAGATTGTTTCTCAACATCAATAGGAGGCTCAAGGTGAGGGGTATAACAATAAGGATCCGTGGAGGTTCTAGAGCATAGTATTGGGCATCTGGAGCTCTAAATGTGGGTTCAGTACAAGATCAGTAGAGGGTAGTTTTTGGAGGGGCTACAAAAACAGGAGTTGAGGTCATAATAGGGTATGAGGTTATTTTGGCTGGTGGAGCATGGAAATTTTGGGACGAGGTGCTAGGGTAGTTGTGGTAAGGGGTAAAGCCTGGTGCATGTTGAGGGGAAAAATCAACGGTACTGGGAATCTGGGCTTGTGATAGTGGTGGGATGGAGGCAGGATTTTCTGTATAGTTAGTGGGAAATGAAGGTGGAGGATGCCCTCTGATCCAAGCCTGGTACATCTTGGCCATTTGCTGGTTCAACCTTTGGTGCTTCTCTTTTAATTCAGATTCCGACTCCACAATCTCCCTCGATGGATCAAGAACTCATGTGTCCAATTCTTTGCTAGATATGACTGCCTTGTGCTTTGACCTGGTGTTGTATGGATGACTCGCCCGAATACCAACAAACTAACCACCTAAACAGAACCTGGATTAAGAGAACACCCAACAACCTCGTTTATTTTTTGGCACTCTCTTTTTTTCTTTTTTGTTTTTTCCACTCTTTTCTTTCTTTTTCACTCAATTTTCCATTTCTCTCTTTTTTATTAAATTTAATTTTATGGCTATGATCGAATTCTATGGGGATTGTCTATGTATCATGAGGCCGCATGAATCAGATCATTATGTAGTTCAGGAAATAAATGCGAAATGAAAGAAAATAAATTTTTTGGGTTTTTCAATATTTCATCAATAAAAAACATCTTTTAGGTTTTTGTATTACAAGGACTCGGAAGTACTGATGACTACAAAAAGGAAACATACAGAACTGATACAAAACCACAAACAGACTGAACCATTTCATTTTTAGGGTAATTAGCTTTTTCCTTAAAATCGTGACTCCTCTAACATACTTTTGCTTCAACTGGTGAGCAAACCTTGTCCGTTCTTCCGCACCTTTTGCCAACTTTGCTCGAGCTTTTGCCAAGTATTCCTTGGCCTTTGTCAAATAAGCCCCACAATCATGAACTTTTCACCTCATGTTCGTTATAATTCTTTCATCTTTCTCACTTCTTACAGGCGTTTCGGCGGCTATTTCATTTTTCGGCTGAGCTTGGAGGGCTTCGTTTTCTCTGGCCAGCCTTTTCCTTTCTCCTTCATCCTCGGCAGCCTGCAAACTACTATCAAATTTGATGTTTCTAATTTGATCTTCTAGTTCGCTTATGGTGGTCCAGTATTCCTTCTCTTTAGCTAACCAAACCCACTGTTCTTGCGCTCCGTCAGTGAATTGTTGGACATAGGGCCTTTTGGAGGGCTGTTCTAGATCTTGATCGACCCGGGCTCTCTTACCATACCATGCCGTGTAGTTAGACTCAACTTCACCGAAGGATAAATCCGGCACCTGAGTCTGTGGCTCCAAAAAGCTACATTGGTGCCAAACATGGCGAACCTTTTCTTCTGCGAATGCAGCTCTTGGGCAGAGCTCAATGACCTGTGAAATCAGATCTTCATCGTAAGGGTCTGTATGATATCTTCGCAATTTGCGGAGGACCCGATGCAGAGCATATGGCCGAATACTCCAAAGACCCACCAATAAGAGAAAGAACACTTCGGCAGACATGTAGATAACCTCGTTAACCGGAATCCCCTTAAAGTCCACTCAATTTTCTTTGTGGTAAAAGAACCCAGATACGCGAACCATGCTTCAGTACCATCCGGCAACTCATAGTCGTTTACCCTGTTTTTGTACCTTTTAATGCAATTGAGTCCGGTCAATCCATAGTTCATGTACCTCGAGCGACGAAAGAGATGTTCCACCAGCCACATTTGCAAAAGCAGGCTGCAACCCTCAAAGAACTTTGCTCCATCTCGGCAGGCAGTTAAAGCTCGATAGATTTCCGCGAGAATCATCGGCAGGTTGGTCTTCTTGACCATAAAGTCAGTCATTCCGTCATGTCCCAGTTCTATGTGTCCATCACTCTTTTGGCATATCAGTGTGCCTAAGAATGCAACCACGAAGGCTAAATCCCTACGGCCTTCCCACTTGTCTTTCTTTCGCTGGTGACTTAAACCAGTGTTTGGAGCCTCAAATCCGTGGGGGTCTCCATAACCGCTATATAAGAAGTGGAATGTGCAGAATTCTTCGGACAAATTTTAATCTTTAACTTGTCGGTTAACGCTGAAAAGGTCCAAAAACATATGGGGGGTTACAGTTCTAGGTACTAATGGATATTGGTGCCTGAGATTCCCGTCAAACCCAGTATAACCTGCCATTTCCTCCAGTATAGGGGTCAATTCAATGTCAGAGTAGTGGAAAACATTGTGTGTCGGGTCCCAAAATGGTATCAAAACTTCAATTATATTGACCATGAGCTTAATCTTCAGAAGACCGGTGAATCCACCTAAAGCTTTAGACACGGAACGCTTTCTGATCTCTCCAGGTCATTCCACCACATGTGGAGTCTTAATGGAATCTCATCTACGACCCGAAAAGGTACATTCTCAGTGGTGCTCATTCTGCACATTTTAAAGTGGGGGTGACTGGTTAAAACATGTGAATTTTGTTTAAACACTGACCATGAAAAGATTATTTTTTGCAAAATGTAACTTAAAACATATCTTGGCTACTTTTGCAAATATGACCCGTTAGCACTTCAGAAAGGTAGATTTTAGGATTGTGCATGTTAAGTGGATTAAAACTGGAAAGAGGTCCCAAGGTGGCTATTCTTGCAAGAACGGCCTTCTGGCGTCCTATCGGAACATTTCTGTCTATTTTGGACAAAAACAGCATCATCTGACTTTCTTTATGACAAAATGGAAGCATTTTCATATTTTGGTTATTTTGCAAAAACAGGGCTGAACCTCATGAAGGTTTCCTACATATCCCACATTCGGTGAGAATCAAACCAGCATAGTTCTGTAAGTTTTGAAATGACTTTTTCTTTTCCTTCTTTTTTTTTCCAAAATTACGGCAGAGTTTTTGGGATATTTGGATACCGGGATTTTCATAAACGGACGATTTTCTCTCTTACCTCATTCTTGGTTCTCTTGATTTTCTTTTCCTATTCTAGAAGCCAATCAACATGCAAACCGAAGCAAATAAATGTATAAGTAGCACATAAAATGCATCAGGATAGTCTTTTATCTTTTGGGTACCCCTGTCCTAGACCGACCCAAATCCTGTGTTGAGTCCCCAAAGTCAAATGCATGGGATGCAAACAAACGTACCTACTAGGGATCCGGCATGAGGCCATGTCTATCTAAGTTTAAAACCTGGGTTTGTTCTTGACCTGGCTTACCCGACCAGACAACTCGAGCCTAGGGGGCAGCATAACGGGAATACAGAAGCTTCACCGGCTTTGCAACTTGTCCGAACCTCGTTCTAAAATTAGGGTATGACTCTAAAAGAAAAGAAGTCACGCGAAGCGCACGCTTCCTAGAAGATTTAGAAGACTTAGGGAGAAGAAGGGTTTCATAACAGTTCTATATACAGTTCAGGCAATATCAAAGCGATAAGAAGCAGTATTTAGCACATTAGGCTCAAACACGTAAAAAATCAGATAATAAACAAAATCCAAGTATAACAATTATTCTAAGCTCGAATTCTGAACCTTGAACTAGAGATTCTGGGTTCGTTCACCAGTAGAGTCGTCAGAGCTGTCACACCTCCTTTTTCCGAGGGGGGTGGGGTTTTTCTTTCCAATTTAAAGTGACATTAATCGAATTGAGATTATTTATTCATTCAGAGTCGCCAATTGAAATAATTTATGGTGTCCCAATTCACTGATTTATTTTAAATCCCAAATCGAGGAAATTTTCCTATATTTAAAGTCTGCGAAAACTAGAAGGCCGAGTAAGGAATTCTGTTAACCCGGGTAAAGGTGTTAGACATTTCCGGATTTCGTGGTTTTAGCACGGTCGCTCAACTGTTAATAGTTGGCCTAATTATCTTATTTAGTACATATTTAAAATCTATTGTGCATTTTTTTTTTGCTTTTTGACCGCTTTTAGTATTTATGAAATTTGTTTGAACAAGTCACGATGTCGCGCACTCGTTTGTTTTTGTACATATTACGAATCGCGCCAAGTGAAACGCACCCACGATTTACAACATGTTGATTTTTATTATTATTTGAAGTTCTGGTCGAGTCACGTGTGACGCAAACTCGAATTAGGATTTACGTATCATGACCATGTCACGAAAACCGTACCCATAGCAGCGATAATTTATTAATCGCGCCTGAAGCAGACTAAGAAATGTTCATGATATCATTCTCTACTAACTGGTTTGAGATTATTGAGGTGCCACAAACTTATGCAAGTCGATTGTGGAAAGAAAAAGGAGTAAATTGATAACGTATGACTAGCGTTCTGTTTATATTGGCCGAAATGGGGGAGGTATTTAACGTGAATGCAAATGAACTCAAATTAACAAAGTTCTACTTATGTGGGCCGGCGTGTTTGCTGAGCCTAATACATCCAAACCAAAAAATTAGAAGGACCTCATATATTATATAATAACCCTAATTGGATACAACTTAAATGACAAATTTAGCACAGTAATTCCACATTATGCAAATGGTCTCTCAATGGGTTCAAATTCTTCCACACGAGAATTACAAAATACATGAATGCTCTCTAAAATTAATTATGACAACATTCATGCTTTAATTAAAAAAACAACAGTCTTTTAAGTGTATCTTCGACATCCCATTTTTAACTTGTAGCTATTCCACTTCACAAAGCCACAGTTCTATGAAAAAGCCATTTTTTCTTTTTTTTTTATCAAGTGGAATCTCGTTTAAATCTTGTATCTCAAATCAATCTGCAATTTAATTTCAACAATTCAATTTCGAATTTAAACAACATATAATTATTGATTTGATACACAAATTGAATTTTAGCTAAAACATGTGAGATTCAACACGCTCTTAGTCATAACTCACTGCTAACAATCTGTCTTTAATAGGCAAAACACTAAAATCTTCATGTAGTTATTATATTAAAGCTAAACATTCAATTTATGTTCAAAACCAAACAAACAATAAACTTAAACACTGCGACAAATAACTTCGGAGAAAAATAGCCCATACTTCAATACAAATCAAAACAGATTACAAGTGAAAGATGTGTAGCTAAACTTGTAAATGAAGCTGAACTTTTGCCAAATAAAGACCTTGGAGTTTCATCTCCTTGCGCTTGTGTTTTAAGTATTTCTTAAAGTCCCTCCATAAAGGAGGCAACTTCTCAATCATTGATGCAACTTGAAATGCCTCATTGATGACCACACATTTAACAAAAAATTCATAATTAGTAATAAAATTAATACTTTCAACATAAGCATTAATTCAGACTATATCTTCAGCAATGAGATCATGAATAATTACTTGCAGCTCTTGAACTTGGGTAATGACAAGCTTGTTGTCTGCCATCTTATAGTCCAAAAGCTTAGCTGCAACGAACTTCTTCCAACCGACATCCTCGATTTTATACTTCTTTTCCAATGCCTCCCATAATTCTTTCAAAGTTTCCATATTACTATAGACGTTATAAAGTTCATCCTCTAGTCCGCTAAGAATGTAATTCTTGTATAAGACATCTAGGTGCTTCCATGCCTCAATCACCATAAAACGTTCATTCTCAGGAGTTGATTCCGGCAAAATTGTAACGTCCTCTTTGACGAACTTCTGTAGACTTAAAGTAGTCAAATAGAAGAACATCTTTTGTTGCCACCGTTTGAAGTCAATCCCAAAAAACAATTCAGGCTTTTTCGCCGGATCCGGTGGTGGCACAGAACGACTGGAAGAAGCAACATTGCTCGTAGAGCCAACCACATGAGTTCATGTTTCTATCATTTCTTTTAATCACAAAAATGAAACAAAATAAATTAACAGTGAAGTATTTAAAATCTTCAAACTGAATAACTTTAGCAGAAATGGATTACATATAACAGTGAAGATTTTATTTCTTCAAACCGAATATAAAAGGAGTAGAAAATCCGAAGATTTTAGCCTCCAAACTGAGAGTAGAAATTGCTAGGATTTAATATCCCACAAAAAGAATATACGATGAATATAGAAAAATATTAAGTTCCTTAAGCTTGTTAGAAATCTGTATTCGAAAATATATTCAAAACCAGTAGTAATGGAAAAAACCAGAAATTTTGAAAATTAGAAAATGAATCCGAGCCCACTGAATTCATAGTGTTTTCTTAAGGAACATAATCCCCTCCTAGTACCCGAGGTTTAGGATTATTTCCTCTAATGATAGAACGCATAACCTTACTGGTGTAGCGGTACTTCAAACCCCACTGATCAACGAACCCAAAGAACAGTAGCAAATCACACTTACTGCTTTCTTTTCTGTTAAAACAATGCCGAAAGAAGAAGGAGAAATCAGTTCAACATCATTAATATATACTCAAGGAACACATCCAATCGAAATTATCAATTTAATCAAAAATCTTGAAATTCGGTCAAACCCGAGCCGTGGGCCCACATTTCAGAATTCAATAATTTTTTACATCCTTAGAATCCTCGTCCTCCCACGATTCTATGCATACCAAGAACACTAAAATCGGACCACAGTTGCCCACTCAAATCCTCAAAAGAAAAATAAATTTTTCATGCACCTTTCTTCCCCAACTTTGGGTAAATTTCCAGAATTTTTGTGGTTTAATCACTTAGGAATTGACATAGAAACGTGTTATGAAGTTGAAATTCTTACCTCCAAATGATTTCCCTTGATTCCCCTTCAATTCTCTTTCAAAAGATCTCAAGTACGCATGCAACAATTGAGAAAATAACAACCAAATTTGCACTTCCGGCCTTTTAAACATTCTGCCCAGCTAAAATAATTCCTTCACTGTGATCTCAAACTTTGGCACGTGATCGCGAAGAACAAACTTGCTGGCCCATCAATTTACCTTACGCGATCGCAAACATCCTCATGCGATCGCGATTCATCAAGACTTAAACCCATGCGATCGCAAACCATTCCACGCGATCGCGAAGAAAAAAGCTCAACTCACCCACGCACCCCTTTAACTCTATGCGATCGCAAACAAGGCCACGCGATCGCACTGACCAAATACTCATACTCACGCGATCGCAAACCATTCCACGCGATCACGATTAACAAAAATCCTGCCTCATCAATTAACCCTACGCGATCGCAAACATCCTCACGCGATCGCATAGAAGGAAATCAGAACCTTACACCAGCAGCAATCTGCCCAGAATTCAAGCCAAAAGTTGGTCCGTTAACCATCTGAAACACACCCGAGCCCCTCGGGGCCCAAACCAAACATACCAACACACCCTGTAGCATTATTTCAACTTAGTTGAGCCCTCGAAACACCAAAAACAATATGAAAACACCAAATTTTCATCAAATTCAAGCCTAAGAACTTTAAAACTTCCAAATTTTGCCAACTACGTCGAAACCAACCAAAACACCTCCGATTAACCTGAAATTTTGCAGACATATCCAAAATGACATTACGAAACTGTTCCAAATTCCGTAAATCCCATTCCAACCCCGATAGCCTATTTCCCACTGCCGACCGAAAATCACCAAAAACTAACTTTCGCCAGTTCAAGCCTAATTCTACACCGGACATCACAAAAATATTCTGAACATACTCCTAAGTCCCAAATCACCTAACAAAGCTATTCGAGCCATAAAATACGCATTCCGAGGTCGTTTACCAATAAGTCAACTCTCAGTTGACTTTCTCAACTATTAGGCTACTTTAAAAGGCTAAATGCCTAAACTCTCACCATAACTACTCCGGACCCAAACCAACTGATCCAACACATCAAAAACAAGGTAGCGATACATAACAAATGCAGAAATAGGGGAAATGGGGTAAATCTCACAGAATGACCGGTCGGGTCGTTACATCCTCCCCCTTTTAAACAAGTGTTCGTCCTCAAACGGGTCTAGAAACATACTTGGAGCCTCGAATAAGTGAGGATATCTGTCCCGCATCTCCCTCTCGGTCTCCCAGATGGCATCCTCCACCGGCTGCCCTCTCCACTGAACCTTCACTGAAGCTATATCCTTAGATCTCAGCTTCCTGACCTGACGACCCAAAATAGCCACTGGCTCTACCTCATATGACATATCACCCTCGAGTTGAACAGTGCTTAAGTCAAAAACATGGGAAGGGTCACCAACATACTTTCGGAGCATCGAAACATGGAATACTGGATGAATACTCGATAAACTGGGAGGCATAACAAGCTTATAGGCCACCTCCCCAACCCTCTGAAGTACCTCAAATGGTCCAATGAACCTGGGACTCATCTTTCCTCTCTTCCCGAATCTCATAACACCCTTCATGGGTGATACCTTCAGCAACACCTTATCCCCAACCATGAAAGACACATATCGGACCTTCCGATCCGTATAACTCTTCTGCCTAGACTGCTCCGTGCGAAGCCGCTCCTGAATCAACTTTGCCTTACTCAAAGCATCCTGAACCAAGTCTATGCCCAATAGCCTAGCCTCGCGCGGCTCAAACCAACCAACCGGAGATCTACATCTCCTACCATACAAGGCTTCATACGGAGCCATCTTAATACTCGACTGATAGCTGTTATTATGTGCAAACTCCGCTAGTGGCAGAAACTGATCCCATGAACCACCAAAGTCAATCACACAAGCACGCAACATGTACTCCAAAATCTGAATGGTATGCTAAGACTGCCCGTCGGTCTGAGGATGAAACGTTGTGCTCAAATCAACCTGAGTACCCAACTCTCTCTGCACGACTGTCCAAAACTGGGACGTGAACTGAGTGCCTCTGTCAGAAATGATAGAAATTGGAACCCCATGCAAATGGACAATCTCCCTGATATAAATCTCAGCTAACCTCTCCGATGAATACGTAGTACCAATAGGAATGAAGTGCGCAGACTTGGTCAGCCAATCCACAATAACCCATATATATCAAACCTCCTCGAAGTCCGTGGGAGTCCAACTACGAAGTCCATGGCGATCCGCTCCCACTTCCACTCCGTAATATCAAACCTCTGAAGCAATCCACCCGGTCTCTGGTGCTCATACTTGACCTGCTGATAGTTGAGACACCGAGCCACAAACTCCAAAACATCCTTCTTCATTCTCCTCCACCAATAATGCTGCCTCAAATCCTGATACATCTTTGCGGCACCCGGATGGATGGAATACCGCGAACTATGAGCCTCTGCTAGAATCAAATCTCGAAGTCCATCTACATTGGGCACACAAATCCGGCCCTGCATCCTCATGACCCCATCATCACCAATAACCACATCTCTAGCATCACCGCGATGTACCCTGTCCTGAAGAACAAGTAAATGTGGATCACCATACTGGCGTGCTCTAATCTGATCGTAAAGAGAAGACCAGGAGGATACACAAGCGAACACGCGCGGGGGGTTCTGATAGATCCAATCTCAACAAATGACCTGCTAAGGCCTGAACATCAAGAGCTAATAGCCGCTCTGCTACTGGAAGGTAAGCTAAACTCCCCAAACTCTCTGCTCTGCGACTCAAGGCATCGGCCACTACATTGGCCTTCCCCGGATGATATAAGATAGTGAGGTCATAATCCTTGAGTAGCTCTAACCATCTCCTCTGACGCAAATTCAAGTTCTTCTGCCTCAGCAAATACTGCAAACTGCGATGATCACTGAAAATCTCACACTCACTCCATACAGATAATGCCTCCAAATCTTCAAGGCATGAACAATGGCAGCTAACTCAAGATCGTGCACTGGATAATTCTTCTCGTGCACCTTCAACTGTCTGGACACGTAGGAAATCACCCTACTGTCATGCGTCAATACTGCTCCCAAGCCAACTCTGGAAGCATCACAATAAACTGCGTAAGAACCCGAACCAGCAGGCAAAACTAGTACTGGAGCTGTAGTCAATGCTGACTTGAGCTTCTGAAAGCTCTCCTCACACTCATCAGACCATCTGAATAGAGCACCCTTCTGGGTCAATCTGGTCAAAGGCGAAGCTATCGAAGAGAATCCCTCCACAAAGCGACGGTAATATCCCGCCAAACCAAGGAAACTCCTAATCTCTGTAGCTGAGGACGGTCTGGGCCAACTCTACACCGCCTCTATCTTCTTTGGATCAACCTGAACCCCCTCACTGGACACCACGTGTCCTAAGAAAGCTACTGATCCCAGCAAAAACTCACACTTGGAGAATTTTGCATAAAGCTTCTCCTCCATCAATCTTTGTAACACAACTCTCAAATGTTGAGCATGCTCTTCCTGGCTACGAGAATAAACCAGGATGTCATCAATGAACACAATGACGGAGGAATCAAGATAAGGCTGAAACACGTTGTTCATCAATTGCATGAACGTAGCTGGGGCATTGGTCAGCCCAAACGATATAACCAAGAACTCATAATGAATATACCTGGTCCTGAAAGCAGTCTTTGGGATATCAGATCCCGAATCCTCAACTGATGGTACCCAGATCTCAAATCAATCTTGGAAAATACTCTGGCTCC
>ML370464.1:45016-66806 GCA_005239525.1 Nicotiana knightiana | reverse complement strand
CGTAATTGTTGAGCATCAATTTGCAGTCTTCGCAAGCCACTTGAGTCTAGTTTTGTGGACTTGGAAGCATTAACGTGAAGGTAATTTCTTCTTCTTTTCTTGTGCTTTCTTCTTTGTTTTACTCTGTTGTCTCTTTTTTTTTAGTAGTAACTTTGTCGAACTACGAAGCCTTTTATAAGTTCTAGACGAAGGCCTTTAAAAGTTCGTGATGAAGATCTTTAAAATTTGTGGCGGAAAACCATAAAAGATCGCAATGAAGACCTTAAAAATTTGTGGTGAAGCCCATAAAAGTTCGCATAAAGATCCTTAAAAGCTCGTGAAGGCCTTTAAAATTTGGGGTGGAAAACCCTAAAAGTTCGCGATGAAGACCTTTAAAATTTGTGGCGAAGGCCCTTAAAAGTTCGCGATGAAGATCTTTAAAATTTGCGGCGGCAAACCATAAAATATCGCAATGAAGACCTTAAAAATTCGTGGTAGAAATCTTTAAAAGTCGGCAGTGGAGACTCTTTAAAGTTTGCGACGAGCTCCTTCACAAGCACCTTTAAAATTTCGAAACATACGCCTTTCAAAAGTTCGGAACGAAAACCTTAAAAATTTGAATGCCTTAAAAGTTCATGACGAACACCTTTAAACGTTCGCAACGAAAAACTTTTAAAAGTCCAACACATACATCCCTTTTTTTTTACGTCTGAGGCGATTTTTTTTTCTTATCCATGCTCTCTTTCAAGATTGTGATTGTTACTCTTCTCTTTTGACCTAAGTACTAACAATTTTTTTTTATGCAGCTTGAACATGGTTTACTTCAGAGACTCAACATCCTCTTCCTCTACGTCCAAGTACCTTGTAATTTCATAGCACAAAGATAGTAAAACGGAGACCAAATTACTAGTTGATACACCACTGACCGACTTATATGCAGTTTCGTGGCCATCCTTGAAAAATCCATTTCATTTGATAGATTGGACCTTTGAAAACACCAAAATTTCAAGACATGGACTCTCCGTTCCCCTAATCACAAAGTTAAAAATGTGGCAAGTTCCCTCTCATGCTTAGGACGACGAATCCTCAAAGGATAAGTATACTGGAGTGATTCATTAACTTTTCGTGACGAATTTCATTAAATCCCCGGCTATTGGGAATGGACCGAAGATATTCTTAGTAGGAACCATCGAGCATTTAGGGCCACCAATATTTACGATGTTGTCTATGTCTCATTGTTTATTTATGATCATTCTACAAGTATCATGCAAGCCTTTTGTGAGGCTTGGTGTCCTCTAACAAACACATTACTTACCTCAGTTGGAAATTTGTCCATATCCCTTTGGGATTTGTACACTATTGGGGGTTTGTCTTTAATAGGGTGTCCTTATGAGGAAGTTATTCCAAATACTCGAGAACTTATAGGTGCTTACGACAAGGATAAAATGTTCCTTCCACAAGCCTGTCAGCAATTGTTTGATGCCTATCACCAACTTCGAGAAGGAAACGCTAAAAATCATAACGTCCCTGTAAGAAGATGGATCGAGTTTTGGAGAAAAAAGGTTTTAAAGTATGAACAACCTCCAACGAGAAAAGAAAAGAAGTCAGCTCGTCCCAAATCAACACACAACCTACTGGAGCCATAGGTAAAATGGTCAATTGGTCGGAAGTTGAAGATGCATTATTTGTTAAACTTGGCGTTGGAAGTGACAAGAAAGACGAAGTATACTTGGCTGTTTTTTTATCATGCTGGTTATGTGTATTTGCGCTCCCTACAAAAGAAGGCGACTTTATTCGGACTGAGACTTTCAAGATTGTAGGCCTTCTAGCATGTGGGCAAAGAATTAACCTCGTCGTTCCAGTATTAGCTAGCATTTACAGGGGATTAAACACAATTTCAAATGGCTCACCACTCGATCTTCTAGAGTTTACTTTCAAATTCATTATGTGTACGGTTGGTTGGCCTGGTACTTCAAGACTCATTTTGCTCTAACGAATAGGCCGGCTACTTCTCTGATGGCCATATACTCAAATGAGGGAACATCGAGATACTTTGGGAATGATCACGCGAGAAAACGTATTCATGGAGGAGAAAGTGCCGTATGGACTTCCACAATGCCAAGCAATCCTCAACCGTATTATTATCGTGATGATGGCAACGAGAAAGAGTCTGAGTCAAATTATTTTATGAGTATTCGCTCGAATTACCTTCCTTTGAGAAATGCATCGACCTTCATCGTGGAGCCTTATAGCCCTCATCGTTTCAGTTGTCAATTCGGTTTTTATCAAGACATCCCCGGTTGCTTGGATCAAGATTTTCGTGAATGCTCTTTAGACAAAGGATTGGAACTTTTATGAATTTGTGTTTTGTATAAAAGTAGGCCAAATGCCACATTTCCCCCTATTATGCCCAAGATGAAGAAGCATGTCTCGTCCGATTATAAGTCTTGGTGGGAAAGAGTGCATGGACGCTTCCTTGAAAATCACTTGCAATCTTTGGTTAATACCGTTGGGCCAGTTACTACTACGCCTTTAGAGATCATGCCTCAAGAGCATAACAATAAGGGCAAGCCTCCTACTTTAAAATCCGAAGTGGTTGTACCATGTAACGTCAAGGGACCTCTATATAAAGAAGTTCAAAATAAGGTCCTTGTTCAGGCCCATCAAGCCAACGAGGGTTCCTTTCCATTAGGTACCATTGTTCCTACCTCCAACAAACGTCCGTCCCAAAACGAGAGTGATAGTAGTCATGGAGATCAAAACTTCAAGCGGGTGAAGTCATATTCTAACAAACAAAGAGATGTTAATTTGGGTGTACTCGAGATTACTGACAGCATCGGTAGTGCTTCAAGGACTTTGACGACTATCAACGAGGTAACAATTAAAACCTTCCTATTATTTTATAATATCCAAGTAGTCTAACTGATCATATATCCTTTTCTATGCAGGCAAATGGTGTTCACATTTCAATGGCGTCCCACCAAAGCAAGCCCCAAGGTAGTAGCGAATCTGTCGTGGAGCCAGACTCGAGGAAATCACTTCCAATATCTAAGTCAAACCTAGAGGCAACTTCCATTCCTAGTCTTGGAGCGAAATCGGGGCCTAATTTTCACCAGTGATCAGCACCAACCATGTCTATCTTTGATGGAAGAACGGTTGTCTTGACTCTTCTCAAGGATTTTATTCTAAATGTCTGGTCTAAAATTCATGCCAAACTCAAGGACCTTACCGCAAACAATGTTTTTTCTCTTCAATTCGAGATCGAAGTAATTCTCGAGGAGATGGACGGAAAGGGTGTGGATATTTCCCCTCTAAAAGAACTATTGACGTCTTTCTTTGAGCTTGCCACATCATATGACCAGGCACGGTCAACTCTTTCTGACAAGTTTGTGGATGTTGAAAAATCAAAGTCATTTTTAAACGCCAAGGAACAACTTGATCTTGTCTTGATTGAGAAAGGGGAGAAGGCTGAGAAATTATCTGCTATCAATCGATCTCTCAAAGAGGCCAAGTAGAAGGTGAAACAGTTAAGAGCTCTTCAAGGTGTTGCCAAGAAAGAGGTTGAAGAGATTGAATCTAGAGTCTCATCTGCTGAAGAGGAGTACCGTAGATGTTCTGATGTTTCCTTGGCAACTGCTGATGACTTGGCCAACGTGGAGATGAAACAACACCTAGAGGCAACTCTTAAAGACTTGTCCAATTACAATTTGTGTTTAGATTAGTCAATATAGAGTATTTTATTCGCCTCTTTTTTCCCGCATTTGATTAACTAGTGGCTATTCTTAGGAACGAAAGCTCTATCTATTTTATTTTATATCACGTGTTTTCATTAATGCTCCCTCTTCCTTTGTGGTTCAATATCAATAGTTCTTTGCTTATTATGATGTATTATGTCCCCATGATGGAACTTGGTTTTTTATTTTATTTTATTAAATTTCGTTGCCTTTCATGTCTCGAAGTTCTCTGTATCTGGAAATACATCCTCCTTCTTTGAGGATAATTTGTTCATCATCTTTGCACCTTTTGTGGTGGGAGATATATATCTCAATGCGAGAACGTTAAAAGTATGAGCCATTTTGTTTTCTTTTAGAAATTAAACTTTAAAATCCAAGACATATCCAAAATTCGCAATCAAGCACCTTCAAAATCACCGCAGGTAATATTCTGAAACCAACTTTAGATTTCACCATGTTGAAAATTTCAGATTTGCGCGGTCTCACTAAACAATTCATATCTTGGTGTATTAATGTTGAAATCATGAACCGCTTGATTTTATGAAAAATAAACTTCGAGATCTAGGACATGTCCAAAATTCGGGATCAAATAATTTGAGAATTTTCCCAGATATTATTTTGAATCTAACTTTAAATTCCGATACATTGATAGTTTCAGATTTGCACAGCTTCACACAAACTTTTATATCTTGATGTAGGAATGTCGAAATCATGAACCGCTTAATTTTATGAAAAATAGAATTCAATATATAAGACATATCTAAAATTTGGAATTAAATAATTTGAGAATCGTTCCAGATATTATTTTGAATATAACTTTGGATTTCGACACGTTGATAGTTTCAGATTTGTGCAGCTTCACAAAAAAAAAAATATCTTGATGTAGGAATGTCGAAATAACGAACCGTTTGATTTTATTGAAATTAGACTTCTAAATATAAAACATTTCCAAAATATAGGATTCAATACCTTAAGGATAATTTCAGCTAATATTTCGAAGTAAACATCAAATTTTGATATACCGACAATTTCGAATTGGTGCGACTTTGCCAAAACTTTTATGTTTTGGTATGGAAGCCTCGAAAGCACAAGATTTTTTTCTTTCTATCAATAAAAATTAAAGATTTCTATTCTTACTAAAAATCTTGGGTTCAAGTCTCACTGAATTCGAAGCATTGTGCCAAGGAATCTTTCTTCTTATATTTGTGTTCCCTTTTGACGTCTCTCTCTTCTCTTCCCCTCTTTTATTTTTGGAAGTGAGCGAATATGAAGTCCAACGAACTTGAAGATTATGCGAACATGAAGGCATAGAATCCCCAGACTTGGATGCAAATATTTTCATCATTTAAACGAGGACACTATTTTACCATAGCAACTTGCCCCCTTTAAATCGAATGAGATCCAAATTTTAACAGAAGAATGGTATCCCAGCTCGATTTTCAAATACTAATTAAATGAATTACATTTCATCGTACTTCATTTGGACAATGATTGGGGGATTATATATCTTTTGAACTTATGCAACCGAACTCAGAATGAAACTTTAAGCTGCCTACGTACCTTGGTGAAGAGGATCAAGTCATACCGTAGTTCAGAATGGGTATTTTTTTTATGTACTAACTTTTTCCTAGGACGCCTCTTTCGAGGTTTTCAACCTAACAAACTTTTTTTTTCTTCTTCTTCTTATTATTTTTTTATGGGTCGTACACCGTTTAGACTCATGCAGGCCAGGAGTGTAGGAACATGCAGGTTAGGCTCATGTGTCAAGGAGCGTTCGAACATGCAGTTTAGGCTCATGCGTCAAGGAGCGTGGCACATCAAGGATAATACTTCTTCAAAAACTAGCCATTGATAGGGACGATTCGCATGCCCTCTACATCAACCATCTTGTAATCCCCACTTGAATAAGCTTCTTGCACGACATATGGCCCATCCCATTTTGAAGTGAACTTCCCCACAGGTTTATGGGAAGTAATAATGGGTCTTCTTATGGCAAGGACTTGATCTCCTACTTGAAAGGACCTCGGGCGAACTCTTTTATTGAAGGCGCGAAACAATCGAGCTTGATAACATTCAAGACTTTGCTGAGCTTCCAACCTCTTCTCATCAAGAGCCTCCAACTCTGCTAATCGAAGTCGAGCATTTTCTTCATCAGTGATCCCTTCTTGAATAGCTAGTCGTAATGAAGGTATTTGACTCTCAAGTGGCAAGACGGCTTTGACTCTATAAACGAGTGAATAAGGAGTCGCTTGTGTTAGCGTGCGGTGGGTCGTCCTATATTCCCATAGAGCTTCTTCCATACGGTCATTCCAATCTCGTTTGGATTTGGAGACTACTTTCTTTAGCAAGTTGCATAGAGTTTTGTTGAATTCTTCAGCTAGACCATTGGCGGCAGCATTGTACTTTGTACATCGAAGAGTTACGTTGTTTGAACCCAAAGAGATCACAAACCTTGTTCATCAACATATTATCGAATGGATTTCCATTATCTGTTATTATGTAACAAGGAATGCCAAAGCGATAGATTATGTTTACTCGGATGAAACTTGCGACATTTTCCTTCTTTACTTCCTTAAGAGCAACAACTTCAACTCATTTTGAGAAGTAGTCAGTTGCAGCCAAGATGTATAGGTGCCCACTAGAGGACTTTGGCAGTGGTCCAATAACATTCAATCCCCAAGCGTCAAACGTCCAGGATACAACAATCGGGTGCAACACCTCAGGAGGTTGATGAATAAAATTTGTATGGAATTGACAAGTCTTGCATCTTCGAGCGTAGTCCAAGCAATCTTTACCATCATTGGCCAATAATATCCCATCCTTTTTATATGGAAGTGGAGCTTTGTTCCATACTGGTGCAACCCACATACCCCAAAATGTGCCTCTTGCAAAGCTTGGAGTGCTTCTTCTTCCCCTAAGCATCGCAAGAGGAATCCCTCGAATGACCTTCTGTATAGAGTATCTTTATAGTAAAGGAAGCGAGGTGCAGGACGACGGATTTCAGTCCTTATCCTCGGATTTTTTGTAAGTATCCCATAGCATAAGTAGTCGATAATGGGTTGTCGACATTCTTCTTTCTCAACTTCAGAAACATCAACAAGATGCTTGAGTTCATTTTCTTCACCTTCAGCCTCATTTGGCAGCGATACTACCCATTTTTGGTAACAGTAACTTGTGCTTGATTAGACAGGGTTAATGATGAAGCTAGGGCAGCTAAAACATCAGCCTTCTTATTTTCTTTCCTTGGCACATGCTGAATAGTCACATCAACGAGCCACCCCATTAATTTTTTTGCGTAATCATGATATGGCATAGTTCAGGCTTTTTGACCTCGTAAATATCTAGAAGATGATTGACCACTAACTAAGAGTCACCAAAGACTTGCAATTGCAACCACTTCATTTCGACATCCATTTCAAGCCCAAGTATTAGTGCTTGATACTTATCAACGTTGTTAGAGCAGAGTTGCGTCAACGTAAAAAAGTAGGGCAGAACTTCACCTTGAGAAGTGAACTTCAATGACCATGTGCAGCACCATCAAAGTACATCTTCCATGGAGGTTGAACTTCAATGACCATGGCGTCCTTATCAGGTAGTTCGTCAGTTAGCTCCCAATCATCAAGTATATGGTGATTTGCCAAGAAGTCCGCTAACTCTTGTCCTTTTATAGCCTTTTGTGGATGTTCACGATTTCAAATTGTTGAAACTGGAGGTACCACCTTGCTAGTCGATCACTAAGGACAGGTTTTGACATCACGAACTTGATGTGATTTGCTCTAGAAACCAAACGAACGACATGAGCTTGAAAGTAATGCTTCAACTTTGGATTAAGAAGACTAGCGCCAAACATAACTTTTCAATTAGCGAATAATTCAGCTCATTTGGTGTCATCACCCTGCTCAAGTAGTAAAGGGAGTTTTCTTTCCCTTCACTATTTTCTTGGGCCAACAGTGCTCCAACAGACCTTTCTTGTGCTGAAATGTATAGTATCAACGATTTTCCAAGTATTGGGGATGCCAAAACCGGAGGCTTCATCAAGTAGGATTTAATGCTCTCAAAGGCATTGCTACACGCTTGGTCCCATTTGAAAGGGACACCTTTCTTCATAAGGTGGCTGAATGGTTGGCACCTCCCATCTAGGTTTGAGATGAATCTCCTAAGGTATGCTAGCTTTCCTTGCAGACTTTTCAATTCATGAATATTGCGGGGCTCAGGCATTTTCAAGATTGCATCTATTTTAGCTTGATCTATTTCAATCCTTCGATGTCGGACAATGAAACCTAGGAACTTTGCAGAGGTAACTCCAAAGACGCATTTTAATGGATTCATCCTAAGTTGGTATCTCCAGAGCAACTAAAACACCATTCTCAGGTATTTCAAGTGGTCTCTTTTCTTTCTTGATTTCACCACCAAGTCATCAACATAACATTCGACGTTATTGTGGAGAAGGTCATCAAAGATATTCTGCATAGCTCTTTGGTAAGTAGCACCAACGTTCTTCAAGCCAAAAGGCATTACCTTGTAGCAATAAATACCATTGGGGGTACGGAGTGCAGTAAACTCTTCATCTTTTGGTGCCATGCGAATTTGGTTATAGCCTTATGAACCGTCCATAAATGACATTGCCTCGTACCCAGTAGTAGCATCGATCATCAGTTCTGGAATGGGAATCGGGAACTCATCTTTCGGACACGCATTGTTAAGATCCCTAAAGTCAACGCACACTCGAATATGACCATTTTTCTTCCTTACAAGGACAATACTTGAAACCCATATTGGGTATTTGTGAGTTCCACCATGCTCACAGTGCGCCTTGTGCTATAAAACCAATTGAGGAACTCTTGTTCTAGTTGATCCCAGCTATCAATAGATCCTGCCTCGAGGTATGTATACCAATCAAAAGCATTTCCTTTTAGCGAGCGGACGAACTGTTTGACGAGATAATCTCCATAAGTCCCAGCGTTGTTGCATGTCTCAACGAAGTGCGCCATATGTTGCTTTGGATTGTCGTTACCATTAATCTGTTGAAACTTTGGAGGTTCGTAGCCAACATGCATTTTCAACATATCGATCCTTGTAGTGTACAACTTTACGTATGTAAGGGAAGACTTGGTAGCAATTTCGTACTTGCTTTTAATAGTTCCTTCGATGAACTCCTTCAATTTATCGATTGGAATCATCCCTTCCGAAGAGATCAGAATTTCCTTAGTGGATGCAACTTGTCGTGGGGAGGATCAATCTCTTGAACTTCTGGGATTTTGCCAGGTGCATGGGTGGATTCTTCTTCCATCAAGATTTCCACCCTATCTGTTAGCTTGTCGATTCTAGCATCTTGATTTTGCATGCACTTAGTCAAGCCAATGATTACTTCCGTCAAGTTTGCCAACTGCTCCTCCACAGATGAAGTGTTTGTCACCATGGCTTGTATAATTGTTATGGACGATGGAGAGTAGCATGGATTTTTACACAAATTAATCCTTGATTGGCTCACGCTATGTGGTGTAAGTGGGGAGGATCCATCACTTGAAGCGTCATCATCTTTCTTCACAGTAGAGTGCTTGGATCCGGAGAGGTCAAGTAGAGCAAGAGTTTTCTTGATCTTTTCAGCAACTTCGCTTCCTTATTGGGGTACATTTGTAGAAAATTTTGATCCTTTTGAGGATGAAGATCCGAAAACAAGGGTAGATGCGGACGACACTTGGGGTGCTTGTTGTCCTAACGAGCTTGCTTTGCTCTTAGAACCTGGAATTGGCAGCCTTGGAAAAAGTTGAACTGGAGTTGATTTTCTTGAAAGCCATTTCGTTGTTCTTGAACTTTGGTGATTGAAAAGTTAAGATGAGAGGTAGAGATGGTCCCACTGGGCGTGCTAGAATTTGTAGACAATAAATTGCGTCGAGAAAATATAATCAAGACCGAAAAATATCGCAACAATCGTAATATTTTATTTCAAATATTTGAGTGTTACAATCTCTATGAATCCTCTGATTTGACTTTTCAACAGTAAATAAAAGAGCGTTTGAGCCTAATCTTTAAATTTTATTTTATTTTAATCCAAGTGCTTGAAGTCTGATCTTGATCTTGACGTATTTTTAATCCAAGGGCTTCCAGCTTGTTCTTGAATCTTCATCTTGATCTTTTAATCCTTATAACACTTGAATGCTTGTAGCTTTTAGAGAAATCCGCAACGTTTGATCCACGAGCTCCCTCTTGCTTCTTGTTATAACTTCTGGTATCTTTTCTGAGTTATGAAGACCCCATATTTATAGTTGTGGGAGAGAAGGGTTATGATAAGAACAAACTTTTTCCGACCAATCAAATTGAAGTGCGACAAGACATCATTTGATTGGCCATAACATGTCACTTGCACACGTGACGCGATTTCATTGGCCTTTTAATGTGATTTGACATGCCTTGTCATTCTGACACGTGACATGATCCTATTGGCTCTTCCGTTTGATTTGGCGTGCCACGTCATTTAACACGTGGCACCAAACTGGGCCTCCAGGAGGATGATATTTTGAGCTTGATAAAGTGGGCTCATCACTTTAGCCCAACTACTTGGGCTAGCCCAATGGATTAAGACTTATTTATTTAATCCATGTATATTGAACTTATATAATTAATTTAATTATATTAGTCTAATAAATTTATTTGAATTAATATATCTTGAATTAAAAATATAGTCCAAATTAATTTATGAATTTAATTCATACAAATTTCATACGCCTACACATACATGAGATATCGTAAAAAAAAAAAAAATCATAACTAACATCCTTTTAATTTTCAATTGTCTATCAAAACTTCACTTTACTAATTTGCTTATACTTTATTTAAACATAAAAAGTATTTTTCAAACAGTACGTGCATAATCGTATGTTTTGTAATATAAAGTTATAATATAAACAATACATCAAATAAATTAATATGGCCGTAGTCACCAAAAGTATATTATAACTCTATATTTTTAAGAAGTGGCATATAAGGACAAAAAAATAATTGAAAAGAATAATAGGAAAAAGTAATTTCTTTCTCCTACTGGAAAAAGAAAGGAGAGGAGCATTCAAAGATGTGATTTAAAGTTTACAAATATGGCGCCTTCATGTTCATGCTATATATTATTGGAATACCACGACTCAAATTTACTGATATAGTTAAGTAATAATTATTTATGGCAAGGAAATAACATAGCATGCATATCTCTTGTATTTATTTAGATAGCAGCTATATGGCAGAAATCTTTCATGGTAAAATAAGGGCTAAATATTTGTTCTCTTCTCATAAAATATTAAATAGATAGTTATCTATGTATATATGATACATGATGATTACGCCCAATTATGCGGCTTTCCAAACAAGCTTTAAAGATAAGACTTTTGGGTAGGATTGTGAGACGGTGTGATTACGACCACACCAAGGAGGAAAAAGAAAAAAGAAAAAGAGAAAAAAGAAATAGAATCCTTTTTTTCCGAAGATTTTCATTTTTCATGTACAAAGTCTTCTCTTCTTCTCTCCTCTTTCTCTTCGTCTCCCCCATTCTTCTCTTATGGCTTCAAAATAGCTCTAAAGCTCCTCTAACCCTACTATTCTAAACGTGGATTTTACATACATATACATATAAGGCTGAGGCTTCGAAGAATTTGGATGAATCTAGGCGATTCTAAGTGGGATTTCCCTAGATCTGATTTTTGTTTCAGGTAACTTCTTGGCTATATGGGTAGACTTTGTTTGGAATTTGCATGTGTCAATTTGGGAATATTTGATCTGTTTCTTCATATTCTTGGCTTATTAAGGTTTTTCTTGTATTCGGGTGTGTGAAAGTTTTTTGGTTGGTTATTGTTTTTCTCTTGTGAATCGTTTGTCTTTAAGTCTAATCTTTTTCTTTCCTTGATAAGAATCTTGGGAAAATCAGGTTTGCTTATTTATTTATTTAATTATGGGAACAATGATTGCGTGTTTTGAATGTAATGGTTATAATTTTGTTTTTTCGTTGTTGATTAGAGTTTGTGCTAGTATAAGTGAAATCGGTTTGTCTCCAAAAGCATGTCTCAGCTTATATAATGGAAATTGACGCTTTCGAAGTGAGTATGAAAAAACGGGGCATATATGATGGTTGTTTCGGCCTAAGCCTTTTGCCTTTTCTAACCAAAAAAATAAATGACAATATTGTGGTTATTTTACAAGTTTGAAATGATTTGGCCCAAAAAAAAAATGAAAAGAAAAAGAGAAACTTGTTGGGCATAAATGTGATTTTTATACCTTAAATTGGACCCTTTTTTTCCGTACTCAAGACTGAATGTGGTATTGCAGCTATTTGTCAACTTAGAAAATGGTAATATAGTGGTTTTTGTATGCTCGTGTTGCAGTGTTATTTCATTTGAAGAAAACATTTGTCATATTGGAGTAAGAGTGTGAATATGATAGTCGCCTCACAATTTCACTCTTAGGATGCTGATTGATGGGTGTATGGTTGCACATCTCCTTTTTCTGTTTTAATAATTACCTATTGATATCTTATTGAGATGTTATCCTGCAGATTAAATGTTTCGGTGTTGCTTTTGGAATCATTGGAGACGTTTTGTCTAATTGGTGGATGATGACCATTCCAATGGATAGTGCTGTCGATCATTTGTCTCGCGAGCAAGTTCAGCGCCTCTACAACAAGGTTGCTTTATCCTCTGATAGCTTTTCCATTTGAATTGAGTGTGTATATATGTAAAACAATCATGCATTCATTTGTGTTGCTTTACTTGTAAAGCTGCAAGTTGGATATCCTTGCATAAAGACGTGTTTGTTGTCTGTAAAGCTGCTAACTATATCTGTCTAGTTTATCTTCTTGCATAAAAGAGCAACTGCATATTTGCTTGTTTGGAGCTTGTAATTGACATTTTTTACTTAACATAATTTTTTTCCCGAAAGAATGTTGAGTTGGAGAATAAACGTAGAAAAGCAGCACAAGCTAGAGTTCCTTCTGACCCAAGTTCATGGCAACAAATGCGAGAAAACTATGAAGCCATCATCCTTGAGGATAATGCCTTCTCAGAACAACATGAAATAGAGTATGCCTTGTGGCAGTTGCATTACAGGAGAATTGAGGAATTGCGCGCACACTTCAATGCTGCTGTAAATTCTAGTGTGTCAACCAATTCTCAGAATGGGAAAGTTCCCCATCGTAGTGGACCTGATCGCGTCACAAAGATCAGAACACAGTTTAAAACTTTTCTTTCAGAAGCAACAGGCTTTTATCATGATTTGATGCTAAAAATTAGGGCTAAGTATGGCCTGCCGCTGGGATATTTCTCTGATGATCAAGAAAATCAGATTCCTTCCTCTAAAGATAGTAACAAATCTGTGGAGGTGAAGAAAGGATTGATATCCTGCCATCGTTGTTTGATTTATCTTGGCGATTTTGCTCGGTACAAAGGCTTATATGGTGTGGGTGATTCCAAAGCTTGTGATTTTGCGGCTGCTTCGAGTTATTACCTGCAAGCTTCTTCACTTTGGCCTTCAAGTGGCAATCCTCATCACCAGGTAATTTCTGTGAGCAAGTGGGGAATATGATTATTGAGTAACCTTCATATGAAACATTTTGTTTTTCTGGCTGTTCTTATTGTGATGGCTGATTGCGTTTCCTCAGCTTGCAATACTGGCTTCCTATTCCAATGATGAGCTTGTGGCTATTTATCGCTATTTTCGCAGTCTTGCAGTAGAAAGCCCTTTTGCCACGGCAAGGGATAACTTGATCATTGCATTTGAGAAGGTAAACAACCTATTGAGAAGATATTTCAAGATCTTGCTGGTAGTTCGGTTAAGATCCTTGACAGCTCTTTCTTTTTTTCTCCTGTATTTATGACGCCTCCCCCCCCCTCCCCCAACAACTCCCAAGACACTCACACTTGTGTAATGTGGTCATTAGATAATTGATTTAGGAGCCCCTCCGGTTCAAATTATGTGACACACTTTCCTTATTAGTCTGTTTCAAAATGATGACGTATTTCTACAATTTGAAATAATTCAAATTATGTGACACACTTTCCTTATTAATCCGTTTCAAAATGATGACATATTTCTACAATTTGAAATAATAACTTTAAACTTTCCCTTTTATCTATTTTGCCCTTAGTGGGAAGCTTTTATAGCCACACAAATTGGAAGTCCCACAAAAGCATTTGTCTTTAAGCTTTTAAAATCACCAGTTTCAAAAGTTTTTCTTTTTTGTTTAAACTCCGTGCAGAGTCAAACTACGTCACATAAATTGAAATGGAGGAAGTAGATTCTTTTTTTTCTTATTTTTTATGTTGGAAAAGTTGCATCCTTATGTTGGTGGTGAGAATGTTTATGATTGACCAACTAGAGTTTGTTTCTTATGTAAGATCATGACTACTAGGTATTATTAGTCTGGATTGAGATCTTTACTTTAGTAGTTGGGTTGGTACGTTCTTTTTTTGGTATAACCATGGCGTCTGGACGAGTTTGCATGCACCTCGACTAATTCCACGGGATACCTGTTGCCTCTGGTAGTTGCCTCCAACCAGAACAGATGAGAAGAAAACACCTAGCTTTTCTGCTGGGATTTGAATATGATACCACATGGTTCTCATCCATGGTGCCTTCTTGAGAAAATAGATGTTTGATGTTTCTCATATGCGGATGCAGGAAAAGATTTAGTAGTGAGATTTATTTAGAATGGCTTGAATTATGTCATATATCTCCTGCTTGTCTGTGATAGAACTGTCGCAAATATCTTGTAGCAGCGTGGTATTTCTTGTGGTACATAACCATAAATGATTTTGGTAAAGCAAAGAATGTTGTACCATAACCTCCTCTAATAGAGGACCATATTGACGATTTATGTAATAGCTAACCATAGACAGGTAATGAAGTTGGTTTGTGGCTTAGAGAATGTTTAATTGTATGCTATATATGTAGAGTTGTACTGTACCCGTTTCTTGTGGCCTAGTAGACAGTGGTGTGCCACATGTTAGGTAGGGGCTTCTAATTCCACTTCAAATAAAAAAGCTTGTATTGTTGTGGCAAAAGTGGCTAAGAAATAGAAGATGGGGCATTTTTTCATTATTTTCTTGAACGCCGTTAGTGTTCCTGGCTCTACCACTGTTAGTAGAAATAGGAATCTGTTAAAATTTTGACATACATGCGTATCATTTTTGTAATTCCGAAAGAGATTGGGGAGGAATTTCAAATTTTTTAGTTTAGCGTGGTTTGGACATTGACGGTTTCCAGAATATTTGCTATTTCTAGTGACCTTTACTGCAAGACTCAGCGATGTTACTCTTGTGTCGATGACCTTTAGTTTTATCTTTTGAATGGTAAGATTAACTCTATTGCTTTGAACGCATGTTAACTATTAATGTGAATCACCGAGAACTTATAATAAATTGTGGTTTCTGTTGTTCCTCATGTAAATTTTATTTGTTTAAGGTCACGGGTTCGAGCCGTGGAAACAACCTCATGCAGAAATGCAGGGTAAGGCGGCGTACGACAGACCCTTGTGGTCCGGCCCTTCCCCAGCGGGAGCTTAGTGCACCGAGCTGCCCTTTTTTTTAATTATATGTTATTGGTCCTTTGTAAAGTTTGTGAACAGTGACGTCTGTTATCATCTTTTTGCAGAACCGTCAGTGTTACTCTCAACTTGTGGGGGATACTAAAGCTTCCTCCACCAAGGCTGTACGTCCTCGTACAACTGGCAAAGGAAGAAGCAAAGGAGAAACGAGGCATCCACTGAAAGATGGTAAGGTTGAAGCAAGTTCAGTCCAGGAAAATGGTTCTAGTATGTCTGACATCTTCAAAACCTTCAGCACAAGATTTGTTCGATTGAATGGTATTCTTTTCACTCGCACTAGGTATTTTCCTGTCCATGCTGTAATACAAATCTTTGATATTTGACTACAATATATCATTAAGATATTGTTGCTTTGTTTGCCATCTTTATCCAGTTTGGAGACTTTTGGAGAAGTGCAATCGGTGGTTAAAATTGGTCTGCTTGAGCTTCTCTCTTCTGGGATTGATGAGAAGTATAATTTTGGTTCTGACACTGCCGACTGTAAACTGGCTTTTGTAAGGCTCGTGGCCATCCTAATATTCACTGTTCATAACGTGAATAAGGAAAGCGAAAACCAGTCGTATGCTGAGATCTTACAAAGATCGGTTCTTCTACAGAATGCATTTACTGCTGTGTTTGAGTTCATGGGTCATGTAGTTGAAAGATGTGTCCAGTTAAATGATCCCACAACAAGCTTCCTTTTGCCAGGGGTTTTGGTGTTTGTAGAATGGTTAGCGAGCCGTCAAGATGCTGCACTTGGCAACGAACCAGAAGAGAAGCAAACCAGGGCTAGATCATTTTTCTGGAAGAACTGCATTGCTTTCTTTAATAAGCTTTTGTCTAGTGGATTTAAGTTTGCTGATGATGACAAGGATGATACGTGCTTCTTCAATATAAGCAGGTATGATGAAGGAGAGAGCGATAATCGTCTTGCGTTACCCGAGGATTTTGAGCTGAGAGGATTTATACCTTTTCTTCCGGCACAACTTATCCTTGATTTTTCAAGGAAGCATTCCTTTGGTGGTGATGGTGGCATCAAAGAGAAGAAATCACGTCTGCGGAGGATAATAGCAGCAGGAAAGGCTCTTGCTAATGTGGTCCGTGTTGGAGAAGAGGGAATATATTTTGACGGTAGAGCAAAGAAATTCATCCTTGGCATTGAGCCTCAAGTATCTGATGATTATGCGCTTAATTGCTCCATGGAAGTTCACAAATTGAGTGGTATTGAGTTGGAGAATTCAGCTGCAGGGCAGTTAACTGTAGGAGCTCTGCAGCCAAAGCAGCAATTGTATGTGGAAGGTGAGGAAGAAGATGAGGTAATTGTTTTTAAGCCATTGGTGGTAGAAAAGCATGTGAATGGAAGCGCTTCAAACATGATGACCTCAGAAGGTCATATTTCTGGTGTTAGTGCTGCCAGTGTTCCTCCTGGGGTTCGCGTGGCGTCTGTTGGTCTAGGAAAAGAAATGGGTCCATTTTCAGCTGCACTTGATGGATTGATCATGCAGAGTGCATTACATGCTAGTGCAAGGCCACCCTCAAGTATTGCCAATAACAGTGGCCCATATATGCAGCCTATTCAACCAAGTACTTTATTGTGGTCTGTTGAACGAGCTGTGAATGGATTTGAAAGCTTGAAAAAGATAGGAAATGGCCCAACTATAATATCTGAGTTGCAAGATCAAGTATTTCCACCTGTGCCATATTCTGTCCCTTTTCCCCAGTCTGTCAATTTTGGCATGACAAATAATATTCCTGTGCATATCCCAGATGCTGCCATACCATCTAACTTCAGTTCACTTTCATCCTCAGTAGTTGGTATTGATAGCATGTCAATTAAGTCCCCATCAGTCATGTCAACAGGCATAAGGAAAAATCCAGTTAGCAGACCTATTAGGCATCTGGGTCCGCCTCCAGGCTTTGGTGCTGTTCCTTCGAAAGTCCTGGAGGAGTCTTCTTCAGCAATGACCATAAAGAATGAACATACTACTCTTCCTCCTATGGATGACTATAGCTGGCTGGATGGACATCAGTTGCCTTCATCACATCAGAGCATTGCTTTCAATAACTCCATTAATCATTCAACACAAAACTACCACTCAATGAGCATGAGTAGTGGCACCGTTGGGATGGTGAGCTTTCCTTTCCCTGGGAAACAGGTAAACTCTCTGCATGTGCAATCAGGGAACCAGAGAGGTTGGGAGGACTATCAGATATCTGAACAATTAAAACTGTACCAGGAGCAACCTCAGCAACTCCAGAGTGGAAACCAACAGTCTGTTGAACTGCCTCAGCGGCATGAAGGACAGTCTCTGTGGCAAGGCCGTTTTTTTGTGTGATGTGGATGCAGGAGATTAGATGGTAAAATGATATTTTTCTGTACCTTAACAGAGAATTACTTGAACACATTCTCCATGACTGCCTTTATCTTTCCGAGCCCTGCATTTTATCTTTCTTACAGTTGGCTGCTCAAGCTTTTCCAGGTTGTTAACAATTACAGTGGCGATGTCCAGCGGCCTGTTGCTATGACGTTCAACCATCATATTTGCAGTGTGGCCAAGGTTAATTAAGTTTTCTCACAGCATGGATGGTCTTGGAGTGTTGCGGGCACTTGCTGTTGAGCAGGTATTCGTGCTCTCTCTTCCTCCCTTACTCCCTCCTCTCATTCTCTTGGATCTCTACTGTTGCATTTGAGTCCCACACGATTAGTTAATATGTTGGACATACTTTTAAATTTTTTTGATAATTCATTAATGTGGGGATGGCTTTTGTTTTCTCGGTAGTCTGCTGATAAACTTCCCCTCATTTTTCTTTTTCTTCCTAGTATGGGAGGAAAACCCCCTGAAGAATTGACATAATTTCCAATCTAAGAACAAATTCAAGCTCTTGATGGCTCTTTCATTACACTGATATTTTCTATGAGCGAGCTTAATAACTATTATGTGCTTTTGCTGGTTGGGTCTGGAAAGTATTTGGGGACAGTGGTGTTTTTCTTTTTCTTTTTTTACGTTTGTTGGGGCTTGGGGTTAACTTAGGGCTGGAATCTAAGTACTATTATGATTTTCTTATTTGAAGGAAAATGAGTGCCTGAATAACTATGATATATTCATTCTTCAGCTATTGAATACCAATTTAAAACTTCCCACACTTTGGGTGTGCTTGGTATGAAAGGAAAATATTTTCTAGAAAATGTTTTCAATTTTCACATGTTTGGTTTGCTTAAATATTTTGGCGAACATTTTCCTCATGGACTCTTAACAACATTTTCCTTAAATCGGAGGAAAATTACTTCCCTACCAAGAAGAGTAAAATACTTTTCAAATCTCTTTTTCAACCTTCCCCATTCTATTTCTCACCCCAACTCCTACCCTGCCACCCTTTCACCCTACACTCCATTTCCATCACCCACCCCCAAACCCCCCGTGCCACCCCCACGCACCCCCTGCACTCCACCCTAGCCTCTAGACCCCGACCTTCCACCCTTTCCCGCTCGTACACATTTCTTCTCCTATACAACTCGTACACATTTCTTCTCCTATACAATTTTCCTAAATTATATTCTTCCTCCGTTTCAATTTATGTGAACCTATTTCCTTTTTAGTCCATGCCAAATAGGATGATCCGTTTCTCTATTTAGAAACAATTTACCTTTATGCAATATATGTGCTTCATTTTATACCACAAGTTCAAAAGTTTCTCCGTGCCTAGTCCAATGGGTCCACATAAATTGAAAGGGAGGGAGTATTTTTAAGAAATATTTTCTGCTAGCTAACCAACCAAACACACGAGAATAAGTAAGAAAATGTTTTCCTTCCTACCAAACACACCCTTTCTTTCCTGTTATCAACTTGAGGTTATTAAGGTTAATTACCTGGTTATGCATCAACATAGTTTACCCTTTCTTAAAAATTCTTACTTAGGAGAGCAAGGTGAGAGGACCCACTTTCCACCGAGCTTCGAAGACAAAAATAATGGATTTCTCAGTTATCCAAGAAATATATTTATAAAAAATAACTCACTTTTTTCGGTGTATGCCAGCTTGTGCCTAGCTCTTCAGACTGGACAAGTGAGACTGAGGTCAGTAGGTGCAGGGGTTGGGAGCTTTGGGAGTAAGAACCTTGCCTGTTTGGATGGTGCACGGTTTGTATGTCAGATTTTGGTGGATTGCTTTTTGGTGTCAATGAGTGAGAAGTTAGTCTACCTATCTGATAGGAGGTCTCTCTTGCAAAGTTCTGCTACATGCGATGATGAGCAGTTTCCAAATATTAAATGTGTAAGTGGATATCTTGGCAGCAGTTAACATGTCTTCCTGAAAATTCTTCAAAGGGATTTTGCATGAGATCATGGAGGAGTAGTAGTAGTTATCAGGGGGTAACTATAGATGATGTATGGAAATGAGTGTGTGATTATGTATGCATATGGTTATCTCAACTTTTGATTTGTATCAATGTCAACTAGTGGCAATATCCTGTCATGTATGTTATTTGAATTTGTTATGCTTGTGATCCAGTTACAGATTGTTGTTGGATAATTAGTGTTCGGTCATCTGTATCTTTGGTATGGCATTGCTGAGAATGCCCAAACGTTTTGTTTCGCTAGGCACCCTGTTGTCTTTGTTTCCGGTATGTGCATCATGCCTTTTCGTTTTTCAATGTTGTAAGTGTCGTATTCTGGCCTTGATTTTGCCAGTAGCAAGCATTGGCTCTCTGTTATGATGCTGTAAATATCTCCAGTGCTATCCAAGTTGGGGGCCAACAGTCGGCAAGATTAACTAGTAGTCTTATCTGGTCAAAGGAAAATCCTTTTCGCTTGAATTCTCTTCGTATTATATATTTGCAGTTTTACTAAAATTGATTAGAGAAGCGCAAAATGAACAAAACAAATAGTTTTGTGCCCAAAAGTTATGCTTTTTAGTGTTAAAAGGCAGGGTAACATTGTTTCTTCCCCCGTGTTGCGTTTGAAACTACTAACTTGTCAACAATCGCAAGAAATAAAACCTAAAGTCAAAATAATAAGGTACGTTATAGAAGGGGATATGATGTAACTTCTCCGTTTCAATTTTCCTATCGTTGCATCTTTGCTTCTTTCTTCTAACCTAATATTAGTGGTACACCAGCTCAAGATTTACATCAAAATCCATATATAAACAAGATAACATTGGATGTATATTACATATTCTAAGAAAATACAACTTATCTTAATAAATTAAAGATATTTTTGTTTACTTTAAAAGAAACTTACATTAAGCTAAAACCCAACATCACAGGGAGGAGAGTGCCCGTGGCACAACACAAAAAGAGAGTTCATTGCCCAACGTAAAGTCGCGGCAAGTAGAACTAGTACATCCACTCATAGTAGTACAAAAACGGATATCTGCATAGTGCACTTTCCAGCTGTATCTGCATCAACTAGTTTTAAAATGAAGTTGATTGGTGATTGCGCCATCTACTATGCAACCATGCTTGGCCAAAAGATCAGCTACCATATTCTGCTCCCCAACTTTGTAAATAGATGGATTACCCAGCCTGCGAATCACAAACCTGGAATAATGTATAATGTCAGAATAACATAAATTTGCAATTTGTAAGCATAGGAATTTCCTCTGTTGCATCAACAATTATTTCGAATTGGTGATGGTGGAAGCGTTGATCAATTTGAAGTCCTTGAAACAAGGCTTGACATTCTGGTAAATCCTAACCCAGTATCTCGTATCACCTCATCAATACCACCCTTACCAGGGTTACCTAGGGCAGCCCAGTCGGTGCTTGAAAGGGATCTAGCTAGGGGTGACAAACGGGCAGGTCGAGTCAGATATGAGCAGGTAAAAACATATAATACAAAAAATCAATAAATTATCCGATCTAACCCATATTTAATACGGATAGAAAATGAGTTATCCGATGGATAATATGGATATTCATATTATCCATAATTTCTTGAGTATGATCATTTTTGAGAGAATTTCTAGCGTCAAAACGTGAGGAACCTCCAATTTGAGTCTTTGCAAATATAAAATTTAAACTCATTGGTTATCCATTTTTTAAGTGGATAATATGATTCTTATCTGTATTTGATCCATTTTCAATAAGTTCATTATCCAATCCATTTTTAATGGATAATATGGATGATGTTTACCCGTAAAACGGTACATTGAATTTAAATGTGGTTTATAGATAAGTGAATCAATTTGATCCTGAAATGATAAATAAATTAAACAAGAATATAAGACTTAGCATGGAAATCGAGATAAAACAACAGAAATCCTGGTTTCGGGAGCAGATCTTCCGGAGGCAATAGTAACAATATTAATAAGCAAGAAGATAAAATATTATAGTAATGCTTTTTAGAGAATTCGTTTCCCCTGCAATGGTTGTTGAGCTCACTATTTATAATCGCACATGGGGAACAAGGTCCTAGGATCAAGCCCCTCTTAAATGTCAATTATGAGGGCCATTGAAGAGTGTGTAACGGGGGGGGGGGGGGGGGGGGGGGAACGCCATTTTTCTTTTTTTTTTACAAA